>JANPWX010000413.1:2372377-2410958 GCA_024734555.1 Trochalopteron elliotii
TATCTGTATCTGTATCTGTATCTGTATCTGTATCTGTATCTGTATCTTGTTTCTTCCCTTCCACTTACAGGGAAGAGGACAGAGAAGTAAGTTCAGCCTGACAAGTCCCCAAGCAGACCATTAGCCATTGTTCCACAGCTTTGTCCATGGGTTTGTGAGCAGGTAGGGAAAGGGCACTTTATTTCCCCTTGTGCTTCCATTCCTCATATCTCTCCCTCTCAGATTTGCTGCATGTCAAAGGAGGCTTTCTATCTCTCTGGCACTCTCAAAAGAGACTTCTTTTCTTCTTTGGTATATGTGGATTCTGAAGGATAGAATTACCCCTCCTTTTAATTTTCATTCTCCACTTTCTGCTCTCTGACTTTAATGTTGCTTCCATTAAGACCCATGGGCTTTGTGGTGTTTCTGTGGGGTTTCTGCAGTGCTACCACCCCAAAGACCAAGCAATATCTTTGTAATCTGTGCCTCAGAATTGCATAAATAAGAGTTTAAACCTGCAAATGCAAGTGGTGATCCTGTTGATTGAAATGATCCATATTAGCATATGGATTTGTATTACATGTGGTAATATGTACAAATAGACCTAGCATAAAATCGTTCGTCCTAGCCACTATATACATTTTTCTTTTTCTTTTTCTTTTTTCTCTTTTCTGAAAACAAAGTATTTGTCAAAGGAAAAATACCATTCATCTAAATTGTGATTACGGAAAATAGTTTCACATCTGACATGGTCAACCTTTCTATTAAAATATTAATTCGGAAATGATAGCAGTAAAATTTCAGGTGTGTTTTTAATATTTAATTTATGCATTTCACATCCCCTAAATATTTACTTTGTAAATATTTGCTAATCTAACAAAACATGTACTACCAGCCTCAGGTCATAACTCATGCAGATAGCAAAGAGGACTTCGTGCCATTTTATGATGTGACGTCTCCATTTAATTAACTCCTTTAAACTATTAATATCAGACTTTTTTTTTCCCTAGCTCAGTGTTTTTGCTTGTGTGACTAAAAAGCTCTGTGTACCATTCAGCCAGCACAGGTTGGCTTCCTCCCTCTCTCATAGCAACAAAATCCTGGCTACCTCTGAAGTGAATATGCTAAATGGGAGAGATTTCACATCATCTCTGGTCTTTGTAGCTCACATGCACAAAATGCCACAGTTCTGCTCAGGTGTTTTTCAGCAACCATTTTGCATGTGATATTAATCAGTTTGCTATTGATGACCACATCTACGCAGTAACAAAAATATATCAATAACATAATTAGTCTGTTTCATGATGTATGGTATAGACAGACATTCTTAATAAATATAAAGAGCATGAACATTTACAAATCTACTTGCTGTTCTTGTTTAAATAAGAAAGCCATGTTCTTCTCTGGATGCTTCACTTAGAAAAATATTTGTGACTAGCAATCTCTTGGACCAATACATTAAGCATTTATGTTGAACATTGTAGCCAATTTTTTCTGACAGAATTTATACTTTTTGCTAACATGGGATTCAATCCTGGTCCAGTCCTGTAACCCTGACTCAAATTGCTTCACGGGAATAATATCACTAATTTCAGTAAATCTATTTGCGTTTGTGCTGTTCAATATCCTTTTAGCTTGCTGAATCAGATCATCAGCAAAGATAGACAAATGTATTCAGCCTAGGCAACTTGCATTTCCCTGTTTCTAAATAAATGGGCTTATCCTGCAGTATAAACAGCACTTACTTTCCTCAAAACTTTAAAGGAATGAACATGCTCAAGATTAATCTCTTTATAATGACTGCTGTTATTTTTCCATTATCCATTACTAATTTTTGTTGCATGCCCTACAATTAGAGAACGTTTTGTTGCTTAGTTCACCAGTAAAAAAGGATTGTTTTTACAAGGCACAAAGGAAATATCTCCAGACCAGTTCCATGAGCATCTAAGCTCCTTTCACTTCTAATGAAGCACCATTACTTAGCAATCATAGAACATTTGCTAGCCCTCGGTAGCTCTTACTCCAAGAGAATATTTATGACAGCAGAACTAAAAGTGAATATAAGCATCTGCAGAGTGACAGCTTTGACAAGAGGTTCTGTGAAGAGTATTGCTAACACAACACCTTGCTCCTCAGAGCAAAGGCAGGCAATGTAGTGGACTGCTGACCAAGCTGCTACATTATTGATACAAGAATGATTGAAGTTAGAGGGATTTTTGACCTAACGGTAAAAGGAAAAACTAAATACATTATCAGTTTGGTGTAGTAATACTGCCTAAATCCATTTACCCCCATTTATACTCATCTACATTACTGTAGTGATTTTTCTCTCCTTTTATTGAAGCCAAAATTCTGGTTTGATAGTCTTGCTGGAAGGGAAATATGAGAAACAGAAGGTCTGCAGCAGCTGAACAGAAAAAGAAAGATCAGGACCTTCAGTGTGATTGCAGTGTGCATTGCCTGAATTTTCCTTTCCATCTCCTTGGACAAATAAGAGTGCTTCTAGTCTAGGTTACCATAGTTTCTGGTTTCCTTAGTAACCCTTTTGAGAGCATTCATGTGTTTGTGTCAGTAGGCAAGAGTGTGAGGGGGTCTAAGATGGAATACAAACCTCTCAAATTTAGAGTTAAAATATTCCAATTTTTCACCTCAACCAACAAAAGAAAACAAAATATAAACCAAGCAAAGTCCCACTGGAAATCAAGTGAAATAACTACGACCAGGTATGATTTAAATCATGATGTGATGAAAGGATGAGTTTGTTCTCAACTCAGAGAGATCTTCAGGGTAAACCTGGAATCTGAACAGAAGAAATGCAGTTACTGTTACTGGGACAGGAATTTGGAATTATGAACTGTCACTTGCAAGGATGATTCCTTTCTAGAGTTTTGTTGCATGGTGGTTACAAAGAAGGCAGTTACCTGCTTGAGGCATAATGTTAGCAAACAAAAACAAGGCCAGTAAGACTTATGTGTTAGTATCTTTGTGTAAGTATAATGGAAATCCTTTAATGGAAGGATAAAAAAGAATACAAGATATTAATATTAATATATTAACGATATTAATATTATAATATTAAAATAATACAACCAGAAATATTTTGTACAGCATTTCCTCCACACTTCATGCAATAGACACTAAATACAAAACCAATATGGTTTACGAGCTAATAGCTTGATCTTGCTTTTTTTCTTAGTTTGAAATACTAGATAAGATACTTAAATACTTGAGAGTTTAAATTTCTATTTAAATGTAGAAATTTATTTATGTTTAAAGAAGACTACTTTTTACTAGTAGCCTTCAGTGATCTTTATTATTTTACAACTGTCCTAAAATTTCTCAGTAGATTTGTTCTATTGCTCTCACTCTAGAAGAGCCCTTCTGTGTTTGGAAGCTGTGCAGACACTGAAGTAAGGCAGGTCTTAGCTAAGCAAGATAAATAATGAATAATGAATATAAGAAAACACATTTTTACTATGAGGGTGGTTGAAATGGGGAACAGGTTGCCCAGAGGCTGCAGGGTTTCTATTCTTGGAGATATTCAAAACTCAACTGGCCTCAGAGCAGGACAATCTGCTCTGAGGAAGGGAGTTGCATTAGATCTCCAGAAGTCCTTTCTAATTTCTGCTCTTCTGTGACTGCAAGATTCTCTGAAGTGTGTAATGACTGGGGAACTGCCTAAATACATATTACTGAGAGATCTAGAAAAAGTCTGTGGTTTATGTAAGGAAGCACATGCTGTTTCACAAATTTAATATTTTTCTAGATATTTATTTAATAAATATAGTATTTGAGAACTTTAAGTGACTTTGAGGGTATAAAAAGAGAAAAAAGGGAAGGGAAGGAAGGGAAGGAAGGGAAGGAAGGAAGGGAAGGAAGGGAGGGAGGGAGGAAGGCAGGAAGGTAGGAAGGCAGGAAGGCAGGAAGGCAGGCAGGAAGGCAGGCAGGAAGGCAGGCAGGAATATATATATTATAGTAACTATAGCATTGGTATTAAGTAGATAAAATGTCCTAAAAACAAGTTTGGTAATTTTAGGATTTTACATCATAGGGATTTGGGAAATTTAGCAAAATCTGAACCTAGAGTTGGAAGGATTTCATTTTATATGGGAGAAAGATAGAAAACAAGTACATAGACAAGAGTGACATGGAAAATGGAATCGTTTTAGAAAGACAAGAGCATAAATATTTATCATTATTTTGTTCATATTTTCCATTCTTGTCCCGAAACTGTCATTCCTTTTTGCTGTTGATGGCTTGCTGTGTTTTTGAAGGGAGTTATGGAAAAACTGCTGTTACTACTTTTCTAATTTTTGGCTCCTGTGCCAATGTTTTTTAACAGATTGCAAAATACATTTGTTGATATATGTCTAACTGATTTTCTAAAACACAAATCAAAAAAGAATTACATAGGTCAGCAATGAATAGTTTAAATTTTTTCTATGAGTTTCTTTGAAAAGAAATTGAAGTTTTTATATATTGTTTGTGGAAGAAGCATTGCTAACAGCCTTATTCCATATACAATACATTACATATGCATCTTGAATCAGATAACCAGTTTCAGTAATTTGCTTCTAATGAGCTATTTGCTACACTTCAAAGGTGATTTATTGATTGGCTTTGACCGATCATTGATTATCAGTAGGAGCTCTGCCCTTTGGTAGATATTGGCCGGTTTATTGTCCTCAAACTATGTCTGATCCCATCTTTGCTCAGAATTTCATTGCCTTGGATCTTGCAGAATATTTACATCAGCGCAAAGAGGAGAACCAGAACAGTAATGTTTTGTGCTTGTTTTCTACCTATTATTCCCATCAAGAAACAGTCAGGGCCTTTTCCTTCAGATAAATACCACTAAAAGCACATGGGATTACAGAGCACCACTTAAAGGTCTGACTCAAACCTCAGTGAAATCTGAGGGAATCTTTCTATTTAATTTCATAAACTTCAGATCAGATCCTGAATAGCCCTGGTTTTATATTAGAGTCAAAGACATCTTTCTCTTCTAAGAGGCTGAAGTGACTCCCTAGTGACTTCTAATGCTGTTTTCGAAAAGTAGAAAACTGTCAAGAGGAGACTGCATAATAACAAAGACACAATTGAAAATACCATTGCCACACTTTACTTCTTAGCTGCTGACCACAAAATTTAAGATTCAGCTCAACTGAAAAAAAATCAAAACCCAAAGCAAAAAACCTACAGGAAGGACTGTAGCTTGTATGTGTCAGCTATTATAGCTTATAATTTGGGTATCATTCTTGGTTTGCAGACTGAAAATCCTCATGTGTTAAGTAGAATTATTCCACCATAAAATAGTAGTATAACACATTAGTGCTACAGTTAAGACTAATATTTTTATAAAGACACATATTATTCCATATTAATAAATTTTCTTCTTAGTAAAGTGGGTCCCTTCAAGATGTTGATGTTTAATATTCAATAAGAGGAAACAAACAAGTGTTACTGTTTTCTTTCATCTTTTCATTCCTTCTTTTACTACTGCATTCTAGTTTTGTATTAAAAAAATAATGAGCATTCCTACAATAGACAAAAAAATCACTGAAGCTCAATTCACTTATTAGCAATCAGCTGTCATAATAAAAGTAAGTCTCTTCTAACCCAGCAGCATGCATAAATATGATAGTAAGAAGTCATGAATTGGATCACATATTCATTACAATGCCATATATTATTATATTGTTTCCATCTGCTAGTGTTTAATAGCTCATATAATCCAGATCACACTTCACTTTCTTGCTGCAAGTGACGTGTCTCCCCACCACAATAAAGAGAGACATTAACTGGCACACTGGGTGACAACCTCAACATAAGGCTTGAGTGCCAGAGGCTTAAATGATCTCTGAACATATAGGGTGCTACCCAAAACAGATTTTAGGTAAAATGATACAGGAAACTTCTCATTAACACTGCCTGGTATTGAAACTTGATCACGAAGATATTGCATTGCAAGGAAAAAGAGCTTAAGGGATAGTGGGTTTGTATACATGATGGGTACTCTTAACAGTTATTCTTGAGTGCTAGGTACAAGTACAGGGATAATCTTCAGCTATGGAATTAAAACAACAAGGCTGCATGACCCCACTTTCAGCAGAGGCTGTCTGGTAAGATTGTTGGAGAATCAGTTAGAAAGGTGTCTCATTTTGATTAGACTAATTTTTTCTAGTAACTTTGTACTTTGTTCAGATTCAGAGGCAAAGAGAGAAATTCATGTTCCTTATTTTGACCCCCAATAACCCACCGGCTTTGTGTACTTTTCTTTTAGAATGAGAAGCACTGAATTTCTAAGGTACTATTAAATAGATGCATTGTCAGTAATGCTATGAAAACCCCTACTCTTATACAGTTAATTAGTCTTGTTACATTAATTGAAAACCATTCAGAACTCAGAAGTGAATGGAGGGCGCTCTGGGAAAGCAGCCAAGCGGGGTTTTAGAGAGCGATGCACACTGGACGTGCCTCTCTCACAGCCCGCGGCAGGCAGGGGACGGAGCCTGCACCGGGCACTGGATCCGCCCACGCTCCTATTCAAAACACTGCTGAGGAGCCACGTATTTATTTCAAGTAATCACATTTAGCAGTGGTTATAATAATGAAAAAGGTGGAAAGGAAAAGCCTTTTAAAGACTTTTAGCAATTAAGAAGCAAGGAAGGTATCTTCTTGCACTGACCATGCTGAGTCTTTGATACTGGCTAATTGCTCTTCAGAAAATAGCTGTGCCATCTTGCAGATGTTTGCAATCCTCAGCATATAGTTTTGGCTTTTTGGGGTTTGGAATTTTTTTGTTTGTTTGTTTTTTCTGTTATTTCTAGTTTGGTTCTTTGAAAAACAGAATGTTAATAAAATAATGATAATAAATAAAAAAGGTAGATCAAATATTCTGTTTACGCACAGAAACTCAACTCTGCAGTGCAGCAAACAGAAAAAAAACAGGACTAGGATGGAAACATTTTTAAGAGCTGGATGACTCAATGTGAAGGCAATGAAGACATGCTCAGCTCCTTCTGAGCTCCTGCTATAGAAGAAAACATAAAATACAGTAACAATATGCCTTATGACGGATTTTTCTTACTGAAAGACAAAAATGTAGAAAACCAGAAAATTAGGAATTATATATATACTTGTATTCTAGTTTCTGGAAAATTGAATTACAGTGAATTTATCTTCAGGAAAATAAATGTTTTTTGTAGTGGAATACCCTTGGCCACAGACCAAACTCCCACCCAGCAGCTCTGTCTCTCCTCTTTTCAACAGTCCAGGCTGAAAATAAGACAGAAGTATTCCTGGTCTAGCAGAAAGACAGGGACATTGCTTTACAGTTTGCAACATGGGCAAAAAGGACTTAACTTGGGAAAAAATTAATTTATTTTAATAACAATTAAAATAGACTTGGTTAGAGAAACAAAGACAAAAATTTAAACAACCACCCCACCTTTCTTAAATATGTTTATCTAGAGGCTTCCTATTCATGGCTAAGGGACTCAACTGTGGGCTGCTGTGAGCCTGTTGCAGACAGATTGGATGGGTTGTGTCCTCCTCACAGTGGCACTTTGTCAAGCAAACCCAACACAGAGTTTGGTTCAAAAACATTATTAAATTTAAATATGAAAGAGCATTTTCTGTCATAAGGAAAGCATCTTGTTTTACCTTTGGAGGTAGTAACAAAATGCTCGCAGTTTGTTCCAAGCCTGGAGGAGGAGACTGACGGGAGCCCTCATTACAGTCTGCAACTTCCTCCTGAGGGGAAGAGGAGGGGCAGACACTGATCTCTTTGCTGTGGTAACACGACCAAAGGGAAAGGCACGAAGCTGAGCTGGGAAATGTTTAAGTTAGATGTTACAAAATTTTTCACTCAAAGGGTGGCTGGAACAGGGAAGTGGTCACAGCACCAATCCTGACAAGCGTTCAAGAAGCATTTGGGCAATGCACATGGTGTGATTCTTGGAGCTGTCCTGTGCAGGGCTGAGTTGGACTTTGATGATCCTTGTAGATCCCTTCCAACTCAGGATAGTCCATGATTCTATGATTTATAAAGATTTATGTATTTTTTATATTCTTGTGATATAAGTTGATCCAAATTAAATCCAACTGTAGATTGAAAGTTAGTAGATCTTGATTTTCTGACAAATACATAGCTCTTCAAAAAGTCAGATCATTTGCTCTCTGGAATATGTTGACAAATTGATGGAAAAGATTTAACTGTTTTGGGAAATAATGCTTTGAAACAGAGAAAGGTGTTGATAGTCTTATAGAAAAGATATGCACCTGAAGGCTCTCTTCTTTCTAACATACTGTGGTTGGACCAATAAATGTATCTTTCTTAAAAATACTGCCTTTTTAAATCACTGCAGAGTTCATTCCCATGTCCTGAATATTGTCAAGTTTGTAAAATATTTTAGTAAACAGGACTGTCTTTAAATGCTGCAATTCATTGCTATAGTATATTTTTTTATACATTTTTCCTCTCCTTTTTCCTCCCATATGTTCATCATAAATGACCCTCCTTCCAGATACATTATTAGAGACATCCTTATTCAGCCATATGCATTGTCTTTGACTTTTTACTGCTTTGATTTTTTTTTTTTTTTACCTACAGATCATTTTGTGACCTGAGCTGTTTTTGCAATAATAGAAAAAAACGAGGAGCAGGGCATTCATTTTTCAAAAACTGATGCTTGAATTATTAAATACATCTCTATTCCCATGTGCAGTGACAGTCAAGTAGAAAATGAAAGTTGTCTATAATTTAATCATAGTACATACAATAATAATTAGTTGTCATTACGACCTGATTTTCAACCATGATGTACAAACAGAGAAATGCCAAATTTGCAAAAGTGAGGTGTTGTGTGACTTGCAGTGCAGGACTGAGTAATTTTTTGTGGAAAACTGGACTTTTTATTTTTTTCTAGTGTTTACTTCTGGGGATGTTACATCACTCTAACTTTTAATTGCACACAGTGAATACATTACACTAACAGATGTTATAATTTTAAGAATCCATAGCTTACAAATAATTTATTTTAAATGCAAATAATAATATTGGGCGTATTCTAGAAGAGGAATCAGAGACCATGTTCTTATTTCTAAGTGATTCCTGTGTAAATTGTGTGTTCGTGCTACTATTTTGAAATGAAATGCCACAGTCTCAGCTCTCTAATGATGGAAATTTGTTGATTACTACAGATCTTTAAACAGCACTCAGGCACATATTGAAACAGATTGATAATGCCAACTGGATACAAAGTGGGAGTGCTAAATTCTGCTGCCAGTTTCAAATGCTTTGAAACACTTCGGGGGTAGAGTTCTGGTGGCTCCAGCATGAAGACTGTGCTAAGCACTGTACACATAAATAACAAAAGGTGCCTATCTCCACCAGCCTGCATCCAATGCAGAAAAAGAGTCATGTTAACCAGATCAATACTGAAATGACACAGGGCAAACACATGTCATAAACACAGTGATATGAAGATATGAAAAATTCAAAGTCTAATTATCATGGCTATGCAACTGAAGGACTGGCAGGAAAGATGTCCATAGTCTGTTGAAGGACAAGTGAAAGTCTGCTTGTGGCACTGTGTGCATGCAGCCTGGAAAATGCCAGAAATAGCTCTCAAACATATATAGCTTGTACTGAACATGTGGTGCTACTAATGACAACATTTTGTGTACATGTTTTGCATGTTAATAAATTAATTAGCCATTTTTAAAGGCACATGGTGAAAATTACATGTATAGGGTTTTGTTTAAGGTACTGATTAAACATCAGTGAAGGAGAGGTGTAAGCTTGATTCAAGTTGGTGGACAACAGACACTGATGCTGGTGATGATTAAGCAGCAGAGCACTCAGTGCTTTTCAGTGGCTGTACAGCCTTAATTAAGAAACCCAGGGGGTGAACCAGGAGCTGCTTGAGTCAGTCCTTGTGGTTGGGCAAGGTGGAGCAAATATGGTTCCTGTGAAAGCTAGGATTCAAGGCAGACACCAGGACAGTGAGAAGTACCCTCTGGAAGAGCCCATGAGCCCTGTAGCACCTTGCAGGTCAGGGTACCCACCTACCCTTCACCAAACACATGAAATTTCTATAAGAAAAACCTTAATGTTCTATATTGCATGTTTTGGGGGGGTTGGAGCCTTTATTTTTCACAGTTTTCAGAATCAATAGTGTGCCCAAACCTGCACATTGCAAATGGACACTAATTCCCAAAGAAATTAAGAGGTACTACTTCTCAGGCTAGCAGAGTTTTCCCTCTCAGTTGAATAACCCTATACAAGACTATCTGAAAAAAACACATGAAAAAACCCTGTCATCCCACTGCTAACAAATCACAACACACTGTTTGCACAGGAGCTTAATTGCTGACAATCTCACAGTCAATTTTGCCACAAGTTGCAAACTTTCAGTACAAAAGGATTTTGTAAGGCCTTAGCTCTCAAACTAATGTCATGAAATGAGACTTGCAGCTTTCTTGTAATCTATAAAAGGATTTCAGGGTGTCATAGTTGCAAGCATATTCTTGAATGCATGACTTGGCCATACCTTGTGGGTTTAAAAACCAAAATGTAGACCACTTACAGACCTGCCTACCCTGGTGCCGATGTCATATACCTGAACACCTTTTTCTGTCCCTCACTAGAAAAAATTTTGGTCTGAATTCTTAATAGCATTTTGATCCAGCCCTAAAATAAGGAAGTCCTTACTGTTCAGACTAAGCCCACCAAGTCCAGTGTCTAGAAGGAACCAGCACATTCCATTCAAGTCTGCTACAGGATAGGATTTTGTCCCAGGTAAAGAAGATAAATGATTCCTTACCTACTTGTTTTTTATTAAATGGATTTTCCACAATATTCACCTACTGAATTATACATTCAAGCCATGCTACCACAAATTTTTTTAAAAGCTACAATTTTTAAAATTTGCTTCCTTTCTTCTATTATACTTACAAAGGCCATTTAATGCTTTTGGTAATGCAGAACGTTTGAACTACCTTTAGTAGCAACACAGTTAAACCTGTAGGCAAAACTTGAGCTCTGGACCACCCCAGGCTTCCACTGCTTGTGAAATATTTACTAGTCAAAAGACAAATTTGCAAGCATTTCGCTTCTAAAAAAACCAAAAATTTCAGGTTATGGCATCCAGAAAAAGCCCCTTCTCTTCCATGTAAAAATTTGTTTTTTACACCTGTCATACAGCACTAAATGTAGCCTGATTCTGTGCTCTACCATGATATATTGCTAGTTTCTGAGTGCAGCAAAAGTGGTTCTAGACTTCAAAAATTCTGTGCAAATTCTGGCTGCTAATGGCACTAATTTTTGTGTTCAAAAGTGGTGTACTGCTTTATGTAGATGTTTAATTTCTATTTTTCATTATTTAATGTATAGTGAGACATTAGATGGCACTTTTAGATGGCACACCTAAATTTTAGATGGTATACTTAATCTGCATACCTGTAAAGGTTTTTAAGAAGAATAAGATGTGGCCAACTTCTCACAGAAAATGTTATTTCCTGTTAATCAGCACATTATGAAAACACAAAAGTCATTGCTTAAATTCCTAGCCTGCCTATATTTGGTCCTCACAGATTGCATCTTCTCAAATAGAATTAGAATTATGGCTTTCTTATTACCTATTTCTACAAGAAAATCGGGTGTTCTGGAAGCTGGTTAAGGGAAGCATGCTTTCCAATGTTTGGGATAAGACTTCTGCTCATAACCTGTGTGCATGCAAACACTTTTAGGCCAGGCACAAAAGTGAACACATAAGCACAGACTGCTCTGCACATGAAAAGGTAACTTTTTCCATGGTCACTGGAAACTGAGCACACTGTGTGATAAGTTCAGCAGAACCCTCCAATGAGTCCCAGAGAGTGTCAGTAACAGAAAAGAACATCTGTGAATCCAATATGCCAAACCCCAACAGAGCACTAACATAATATTTAAGGGCACCACATCTCACTGTTCACTGCAGGAAAGGAATCATCCCTTTCATACCCTTAGTCTGACACCAGAAGTGTTACAAACTCATGAAAGGCTAGAGTCCCTAGTTCAGTAAACAGATCATCTTGATTCAGCTTAGATGTTCCCTGTGTGAAGCATTTTCACTGACACTCCTACCCTGCCCAGGTGTTGCCAATCACATCTTTTCAGACCCAGCCTGCATAAACTTGCAGACCTATCTCATTACCAGTTCTATGCTTTATTTCTAAAAAGTTTGGGCCAGGTGGAAAAGTCTGGCTGTTGTTTTGTTCATAGAAAAAGAGGATAGAAGAAAAGTTGTCACTACTAAATTCCATGATAAACATCTCACTTTTTGGCTTCCAGCTGTCCGTAGTAAGACTTTACAGCACCTTGAATAGACAATGACCTCTCAGAAAACTTTTGTTGTTACTCTGTAAACACTGAACCAGAAAAGCTTTTATAGTCATTCCAAGTTCATGCTTCTCTTAAGTGTGCTAACACCCTTCTGAAGCATAGTGTTTTCTCCAAAACTGTGTTTCAGAGCAGGGAAGAGTATTTGGAAATCCAGTATGAACATCTGATATCTTATAATCTATATGTTCTATAAGCTAACAATCAACACCTTAAACATATGGCAATTCAAAGTCAAAATGTTGATAGATATTTGGAATACGGATTAATTCTTTTCCTCAGCAATGTGGAATCCACTAGTGCAAAGCTAACAGCTTTGACACGTGTAGAACACACACCTTTTTCATCCTGCCTAAAAGGCAATAGGTAGAGCAAACAGGACAAATCTTGGATGCTTAGAAAATGAAAAGAAAATTCAGAAAAAAAAAATCAAGTTCAAAAGCTGGTTGATTGTACTTTATCTTCAGGAGCCCAACTTGAAATCAATCACGTATTTTTGATTTTTGGGAAGCCCCAAACTCACTTTCCAAAAACTAGCTCTGTAGGACGAGGCATATAGGGACTTCCTTGTCCATTCAAATTCCTTTGAAAAGCATTGGCCAAAGTTGGTTTGAGTTTTCTTAGCTCTTCAACTAAGCTGGCAAGTTGTCAGTTGCTCTTCTGAAGCGATACATTGTAGGATGATTTGCGATTGACTTTTCTTGGAAGCCAAATCAGGGTCCAGCAATGAATTATATAAAACTGTTAATCTAGAGCTTGTATAACTAGTGGATAACTATTAACTTGTATAACAGCTACATCGTTCCATTTTGCATCCATCTTTTTCTATTTTATGCAACTAAAGAGTGGCATGAAAAGACCATCAAACAGGTACAGGACAAGTAATAATAAAAGGTTTTATAACTGTGATTCTGGGAAGAGTGTGTTCCTCACAAAGAAGTTACACAACTCATTCTTAGAAGTGACAATAAAACCTTTATTCCTCTGCTTTCTCACCCTTTCCCATCCACAGGCACAATTTTTTATGCTATCTGTTGGAAAAACAAATGTAATTACATTTTCAGATTTGGAGCCTGTTTGTCATTAACCTAGTTTATTCACTATTCTGTATCTGTGTGAGGCTTTTCACAGCTTCATACACATATATATAAACATATGTAAATTCCTTCTTTATCCTACCCTTTTTTTAGGTATCAGAAAAACCAGTTTCAAAATATTTTAGGTCAGTATGGAAAGATTCACTGCTAAGTCAAGCTGTTCTAAACATACTGTCTTGTAAAAGATCATGACTGGAAACTTACAGATTATTATTTTAGACTACAAGGATTCCAGTCTCTCCCAAAACTTTTAAAGCATTTGCAATAAACCTCCCATCTAGAGAGTCATCAGTCATATAATCAAAACAAGCATTTTTAGAGATAATTTTTAATCTATTTTGAAGCCTTGCATTTCACAACAGAGAGCACAGGACGATCTAGTAAGGCAGAATATAAACAGCCAAACTGTGCTGCAGAATTTGTAGGGACTTCTTGGGTCAGAGCAGGCAAGCAGATTTCTAACTGTCACATACTATGTTCCTCTGTAATAATGAACCATGGTTTCTCTTTCACAAAGCACTTCAGCTTTACAGGTTAAGTGCTTTTTTCTTTCTTTCCCCACCAGCCCTATTCCAAGAGAAAATAAAACTCACAAAATTAAAAGGGGATTTCTTGATCAAAAAAATGACAAAACCAAAACTGACAGGATATTGCCAGGCATTTCCATGGAGCTTATTACAACAGCAGCTACAACTTCACAAAATCCTAAAAAGGATTAGATACTGAGGGATAGTGTTTCTGGCATATATCAACTAAAGATACACCAAAGCATTTAACTGAAACATCTAGGCAAAAAACTAAACTTTTGGGTCAAACCACTTCCTGTTCATAAAAAGTTAACATGGCATTTAATGTGTGGGGGGGAAAAAAAATTACTGCCGCTGATTGTTGAAGTTTTTTGAACTGTGTTCTTCAGTCTATGCTATCTGTCACTGGCTGTTGGCAAATATCTGGCTGTGGGTTTGATCCACTGTGTTAATTCCAGTATATATATTCTGTTGTTTATTACATTGATAAAATACTATAGTTTCACAAACTAAAAAGACAAAAGTGCTACCTAGTGCTAAAAATTAACAAAGCTGGAAAAAACTGAAACAGGATTTCTTAGTTACACTATTAGATTATGTGTGGTACTGGTGAATTCCTCTGAGGTGGCTCATAAATTTGAGACAAAGACTTTGCCTCCTATAAAGTCTGAACGTTGTAGGTGCCGCCTTCTGTAAATATTAATAATGGCTGCAGAGCAAGTGCCACAAGCAAAGGGCACTCAAGTCACACAGAGCCAGCCCCACAAACCCCTCCCTACAACAGAGACTATTGCTTTTTCTCAAAGATTCATATAAGATTGTAAATATAAGGAATATTTCTGTACATTCCACAACAACAGATGGATTAAAGACTGCAGTTACTTCTACATTGCTATTTTTTGCATTTTGATTTAAAATTTTTTGCAGCATTTGGGAAACATTTGGTGTACTTTAGAGCACTTGCAGTGACTGCCCCAACCCAAAGTACATGCCCATCTTCTCTAACCACACTCTAAAAAATACTCTTCAAACATAAACTGTTTCAAAGGAGAATCATTTAATCACTTCAAAAATTAAAAATAAATAAATAAATACATAATGGAACTTTCCAATGACTGTAAAACAACAATGACTGCTAACAACCTGACAGTCCAAGCAGGTGCCCAGCAGAGATCCCTTGTGCCTTGCTTCCCTGGGTAATGAAGACACAGACTTAGGAATGGAGCACAAACCTCCCAGGAACAACCCAGGATCCTTTCCACTCTTTTGCTGCTCTGTCATTTTAAAATACCTCACAAGCATCCACTGTCTCAAAAGGCAGCTTGAAAGAGGCAGAAATTGCCGTGTGTGTGCACTCTCCTTTTAAATCCTGGGCAGAACAATGATTGTTTATTTATCCCAAGCAAAGCAAGTGATGAGTTTTTCTTCAAAGTCTAGCAGACAAATCTCCCATCACTGAACCTGGCAGGGCAGGTCACACGGAGCTGGGAGTGGGCACAGGAGTGGAGCAGGTTAGAAACCGGCTGCCTTGGTCACCAGGGGAGTACAATTACTTAATGACAGCAATTTACCCGTTTTACAGTTTGCAGTGCCAAGGAAATATTGCTTGTGACAGTGGAAACAAATCAAGCCTGAACTGGTAATTCAGCACAGAAAACCTGAGCTACTTCTTCTAACATGGAAAATCATGGCATTTATTTCAGTGCTTGATTAAAGTTTTAGATGCCCAGTCCTATATAAATTTGCTGGAAAGTTTGGAATACCAGTCCTTTCGAATAACCAGAAGTTACGGATTAAAGTGTCTTTGCTTCTAGCAGTTATTAACTTGATGCATGAAATTTTTTTCTAATGATTATTCCCTGTGTGCTACTCATCTTCCAACTGTGAGAGTTATTTATTTGTGCTGTTTTCCTAAGCAACCCTGCTAATTCCCTACTGGAAGATCATGCATAAGCAAGGGGCTATCGAAACTGGCTGAAGTCTTTCAGTGCAAAAGGAGAGGACATTAAGAAAGAAAAGGACTATTGAAACCACTCAAGACTAGATTAATATCTTCACCTTTCCACATTAAATGAGTGCTTTTCAATTTTGTATAATCATCTATTGTAATAGGAGTTCAGGAACAGAAAAAATATATTACTCTTTTATATTTAAAATTGCTTAAGGAGAAAAGACAGAAAGGGATTTGGTTTAACAGGTAAAGAACTCGCAACAATCATTGGGAATAACATCATTGGTGCACAGGAGGGGAAATCCCAGCTATATGTATTTTTCCCTGTTTATGTACAGCTTTAATGATTTCTCCAAGTCAAAGGAAACAAATGAAAATCAAATTGTGAAAGAATCAGTAATTAAACTAGGAGGTTGATTTTTGACTAAAAAATTAATTAGCCTAAAACCTAATATTAAAAGGTTTTTACAGTTGGATAACTTTCAGACCAAAAAACACTGGAAATCTATCACTGCTTTCTGACCTACTTTCCATGGTCATGGCTAATTCGATCTTCTTGCCTTTCATATCTCTGTCTCTGCCAACAGATAGATGAGCAGTGGAAGAACAGAAGAGGCAGGTTGGGTTAAGAGGACAGATCAAGACAAATCATTACAAGCAAGAGACTGGAAGATTTCAGAGACCTACTCCCAAAATAAGCAGACAATTATTCTTATTAGGATGAAGTCAAAAGACATTATTATCACAAATATAGTATGTCCCATAAATACCAAAAAGTGTTCATGTAAATGATCTATGCCAGCATAATGTCATGCCTGAAATTACTATACCACTTATATTTCAAATCTAAATGCTACAAGAAGTAAAACAAGGAAATTAAACAAATAGTAGACCTTGAAAAAAAAAAAAAGAAATATCAGAAATTAGCAGGGAAATCGAGTACTTCAGACATTTGTTACAAGAATTATTGTTATTTTTGTTTAAGAACTATGTATTTGCTTTGAAACAGAAACAATTATAGGATGTGAAACCATCTTATAAACCCAGAAACTATACATTTTTTTTCAATTCAACTGTTTCACTTGACCTGAACAACATAAAAGAATGCTTTTCAAGCTAATTGAATTTTGCACCTTTTCCCTTAAGAAACTTCATATGTCCCAATTTCCAACCTGAGTCCTCCCACATTAATTTTACTCTGATTTTCTAAGTAAATTAGGTTTAGGTAACAGTACTGTCAATTGACATCTGTACTCTAGGTCTTCTGATAGCTGCTTTTCATCCCATGACTACATTAAAATACAAATTTAAAGATATGAATTTCTACAAATGTGTTTGCTAATTGAGAGCTGTTTGAAGAAGGCAGACTAAATTGCATGTCCCTATTTAAAGCAGGACAGTATAACTTCAGCAGTTTCCTGTTTTACAGGCAGTGTATACATGGACTAAGCCAGCCTCTGCATGAGCTGCTACGTGCCCAGCCAAACATGGAAGTGATTTAGGAGTTAGAAGAAAAAGAGGGGGAGAGGACTGGAGCAATAGCATATCAGCATGTTCTGTGAGATGAGAGAGAGAGAATTAAGACACTGATAGGTTGAAAGCTTGTTTCCACTAGTGCCGTCCCTGTGACTTTTTTCCCCATTAAATTTTTCAGTATAGCTCCCAAAATGTAGGAGTCATAATTTGCACACTCCTAATTAAATGTTAATAAACTGGTGGTAAAAGCTGCATGAAAGAGGTTGAGTAGGTAAATTTCAGATTTTAGGAAGATTCAAAGAGAGATACCTGACACCAGTAACAAGGCCTTGATTCTGAGGATCTGCATCTTCTGACCTTGGCCTAACTGTAAAACAGGCCACCAGCTGCATTGATCCACATATGCAGTGCCTAAAGGCAATTATCATGCCTTTTCATGCTTGCTTCTAATAAACACATTACCTTAAGGTAATGAATAATCCCTTTTTTTGAGATGAACAGTTTAGTCATCACTAAAAACTGTATCTGGACTGAAAGAGATATAAAAGCAGCAGGAGTGTCGAGTCTCTCAAAGAACATGCAGATGTCTTCCCAGTCCCACTTTGTGTATACACTGCTGCAATCCTGTTTTAAAGAATATGTCATTGTTTTTCAGCATTAAAGAGCTAACTGGATTTTGTGGTTTTCAGTTATGACCCCACAAACATACAGGGCAAGTTTCAACCAACAGTCCCAAGCTTTACGCTCTTATGCCATTTTCTAGTAGAGCTGTGTGCTCCTCACCACCACAAAATAACAGCATCTGTATTATCATTTTTATAATTTCACAGAATTTAATTTTTACTTGTTTGTTCTTGCCTTCGAAATTCCCTTTTAGAAAGCCATTAATATTGGAAATGAAAAATATTTCCAAAATGCCATTCTCTCATTTGTTATATTTCTTTTAAAATTCCCTAGAAAAAACAAAAACAAAACCAAACAAGCAAAGAAAAATCACCTCAAAAAGGTAAATAAATTTGCAGAAGAAAAAGTTACTAATTTCAATGAAAGAATTTTTCTTTTTCATTTGGAAAATACTATGATGATGATGAATTTTCAGGCAATTCCAGATGATGAAAAAGAAGGTAGAAATACAGAGGTTGGGCAGCTCCATGGTTAAGACTGTATCATCTGCTACACCTTCAGCTAGATTAAATATGCTAGGCTTCACAAATTCACAATCACAAATTTGAATATAATAATTCTTCAGAAAATGACAGTGTCAGACACGCAATTTTTGTATTTAATCAGTAACTTTAAAATACAGATGCTGTGTTCTGCAGTGTTCTGGCCACACAGAGAACAGGAAAGGGGCTGGTGACTTCACTGCAACTTTCAATTTCAGGGCTGCTAAGAAAGTGCATTTCTTTCAAGAGCTGGAGCCATTGTTTGTGCATTTTCTCTGGGATAGATATTTTGTCAGAAAATATAGTTAAAATATCTGGAAACACTTTTGGCAGCATTAAAATAATTACCAGGAAGTAAACACATTACTATAAATGTTTTAATACTTTTAAAAATTATTTCTTTATACCATAGAAGATTAATATACCTAAAAAGATAGTAATGTACCAATCACTAAGATAGTGAAACTTCCCAAGGCATCTGGTAAATCTAATGTAATATTTATGGGCTTTTTTATTTTATTTTTTTTAACCTAGACTGTGAGGTAAATGTATGTGGGATATTGATAAAATATTACACAGTCTAATAACTTTAATTTTGTCTATGTTGAGTAACCAGCTCATACTAAAAGGGGGTTAGTTACTGTAGTTGCAGAATAACAGCCTGCAACGTGGTGCTTTTAGAAAAGCAGGTTCAACTAGGGAAGAATATGAAACACATATAAAAGAAAGTTCACTTTTGACAAAGGAGTCTTTCACAGTGTTTTTTAAACCAAAGAGGATTTTGGTTTTGCTGTTATTCAGAAACAATGATTATTTTACAGTTTTCTGCTTCCGTCCTTTTTTCAAACCTTTGAAGCCATACTTTTGTAAGAAATGGAAAAAATTACTTCCCTCAGGGTAACAGGAAGAAATTTTTCATGTAAAAGTACATAGTTCAAGCTCAGAAATATATGACAGACAATTATTTATTTGTAATATTTTACCTTCTACCTTATATGGACTAAAAATATTATCAGAGGACCTTTTTAAACAACAGAAATTTTTCATATACTATTTCTTCAATGGTCTTAGTGTTTTAGAACTTATTTTATAGTTTAAAATGACACATACTTTTTATAAGAATCTAATGGAATATTTAGTACAAAATTCTATAGTTCTCTACTGAAAGGAATTATGAATCTTCAAAGGTCAGCTATAAATATCTTTTCTAATGCCTTTGTGACTGAAAAGAGCTTCCTAGAAATGTTTATAATCTTTGTCTAGCTTTTAAAGCAAATCACGATTTGGTAATTTCTACTTGTTAAATTGTTTTCTCTAACTCTCTTGTTTACAGGTACTCTGCAAGGTTCATCCTGTCATAGCAAATGAGAAAAAAATAAACCTCTTTGAAAGGAGCAGCTGGCATCGTTGCAAAGTGGCTTGAAAGTGTGTCAAGACATGGAAGAAAATGATTTTTTATTTCTAATCTGATTTTAGATCCCCAGGATACCAGGGTCTCCCTCATGGCACTAAGTTGGACTTCTCTGAAATAGGAATCACCCTTCAGGTGAGTATGATATGCACGGTTATTCAACAGCAACCAAATGAGGAAAGATTTCAATGTTTTTCCTTCAGTCTGACTCAAAACTACACAGAAGAGTAGGGCTTTTGCAGTTCTTTTTCCCCAGAAATAGTAAGACAGGCAATCAGTTTACTCAAAATCCTTTCTTTTTACACTCTACCAGTAATAAGTAGTGCTCAAAGGCTGTGTAATAAGCCAGATACCAGCTTCAACAACCTGACCAATGAATAATATGAATATAGAGCCAGAAGCAAGATAATACACCTCAAAATAACACAAAATGCAAGCATTGTAAGGGCTGAGTAATTACTGAGCACTGCATGATGCCAGATACAGAAAGGAAACTCAGCAACAAATGGACCATCCACAACCAGAACTAAAACTCTGTACATGTGAAAACAACCAAAGAAGCGCAAAATACTGCTTAAGTTTTAAATACAAGCAATGGGATCTACAAAAAAAACCACCAACAAACACAACAAATAGCACAACCTCCCCCCCAAAAAAAATTAAAACAAAACACCAGAGTAACTGTTCCTCTTTTTTTTAGATGCCTTTGAGGCATTCAGTGCATTCAGCTCTGTTACAGAAATCTGAGGATTATTTCATGTCAAGGAACTGGAAGGAACTGAACAGAGTAGTAATTTTTAAAGAGTGCTAAATGCTGACTTTCCAGTGCCCAAGTCAATGTAGCAATAATTCATTCTGTCTGAACTTTTGCAGTTATGAGTATAACACAATGTGTTATGTCATGATTCCCCAATTAGTTTAATTCAGTATAAATCCACACTAGTGCTGAGGGGGTTGGGCCTGTCTTCCCCTGTTCCCGTTCCTGTCCCCTCTCTGGTGCTAGCACTAGCACTCAGGAAAACACATGGTGCAACAAATCTAGATCTCATGTCCATGAAAATTGCAATTAGGGGTTTAGTTTTTAACCAGATCATTGCCAGATCTAATTCAGCTTGCAGTTTGATGAATGTTCAGGTCTGCTCAAGGGAAGGGACAAGAATAAACAACTAAAACTCTGCTGACTGCTGTTGGACTCCCAGGTAATGGGGAAACCCTAAAAATGGACCAAAAAGACTGTTGCCTACTGTAGCCTTGCAGAGAGGAGCAATGACAGTGATTTCTCAGTTATCTCCCACAGTTTCTTTTTCTGCCTGGTACTTCATATATTTTTCTGTTATTTAAGAAATTCAGCTGCAGTAATAATAGTCATTTGAGCATCTTTAACTAATGAAAATAATTGCCTATTGTAATTTTTAATAAATCCCTCCTTTTTCTTTGTTTTTGAATAGTTCTGCTTCTTACAGTACTTCTTTCCCGTAAGTTGAATAGGATGAGTTTATTTCCATAGTGTCTGCTAACATAGGATGTTGGTTTAATAATTATAGATTAAATCCCTGTACAAATTAAATCAAAAGCATCTCTCTTATTGAATTGCTGCTTCAATTAACCCATAGCCTTCAAATGCAGGAACTGTGCTAGAAGATCTCCAAGCCTCTATTCCTTTCTGTCTGGGAATCAGCAGCCTTCCTTGTGCTGTAACTTCCCCAAGTCCATACAGATTTCACAGTTTCTCTGACCTGCTGTGAAGGGAGTTGTATTTTTCACCCCACAAGCACACAGAGCTCCCCTAGCTGCCCTTAGACTAATTTGAAGATGCATGGAGAATTTGGCAGAGATTATTGCAGTGCAGTGAATGGAGCCACTGTAGTTAGTAAGGGCTTCATGAACAAGCCCATATTGCAGTGTCATAACACAAATATATTACTAATTAACTAAATAATGAAGGGGAAACAAAAACAGTTTCTCATGCCTGGGGAATTATAGAGCTTAGAGCTGAAATAGCAGCTTTAAATAAATATTTCTTTGTTTTTGTTAACACAGGTTGCTTTATTTTAATACACATTTATGTTAAAATAAATTATAATATATATTGGATTTTGTGTCTATAATTTATATTTTCTGCCTTATGTGTCACTCACTCATTAGGTTCCTAAATAACAGAGAACACAGTTAGTCAGTTGGCATTTTCCAGTGTTTTAATTGCCTGCTGTGATATAATTATTGTGACATTTTGGGATGTTTTTAACATCCTGAATTAAATATTCTGACATCCCACAGAGCACTTCATGAAAACAGTCAAACTGTATTCAAGTCATTAGGAGTCTACAGTTGTCCTTTAATATTAAAATTATTTTTGACACAAAAAATGCAGATAAAATTAAAGTGCTTAACAGCTTATATCTTATGTCAGTTTTCATCTTTAAAAATTTAAAATGTTATTACCATATAATGAGCAACTGTGGAGCTCAAAATATCACATTAATTTGTATTTTATTTTCCTTTTTTAAAAAGTAGCTATCAAAGAATGTTACATAAGAAATCCTATCTACAAAGCTTAATTTTTGGTGAATTTTCACAACATAATATCACACAAATATTTTAAACAATAAAATGAATAATTTTTTCTGATTCTTCTTTCACAATAGCTGTAAAATACTGTACATCTTAAAAAATTATTTTACTTGCCACAAAATAATAGTTCATGACAGAACATAAAATGGTTTGGCTTTCAGATTAGACCTCAATTCTACAAACATTAATTATTTAATGGGTTAAACAATGAGAATGACACGTGTAAAATAAAATGTTGTGAATTAGTTTCTAACAATGGGCAAGAATCCTTAAGGATAAGATAAATTTACACAACAAACAGCCATTACCCTGTCTTGTTGTTTTCAGCCCTGTTTTGCAAATAGTCTAGAAGCTTCCTGGCATGTGCTGGGACTGCATAGGAGAGGTTATGGGAACCACAAAGCCAAAAAATCAGTTTGACACAGCCCTCCAGTCCAGCCCCTCTGTCTCTACCAATACTGCTACAAAAACGTGTAATCTCATCAGGGGTAGAAAGGGAAGTCTCAGGGAAGGGAGACTAAGGGAGGGGGGTACTGTACACTGGCAATCTCCAGCTTGCACCTGGTCCCTAACCTCTCATATGCTGCCTTCTGCACAGCACTGTATTAAATTACACTATAGTCACACTGGAAAACCAGGCATAACCTGTCACTTATCTTACACACGTGAGAGAATGGCTCTAAAGACACAAATTGCATGAGTCAATGTTTTAATATATACCTAATGTTTCATTTATACTTACCACTGATACCCCAAAAACTCAAATGAAATCCTCAGTTCATATTCTCACATTTTAAGGACAAAATAAGTATTTCTTTTTATCTTAACTGCAAATTTAGCTAGTGTATGAGATTAATAATTTAAATTTCAAAAGATTGCCTGTATTTTCCTGATACAGTTTTAAAAGAAATGCATCTCTGTAACACTGAAGTAATACTCCACAAGTTTTAAATGTAATTATGTATGATTTTACTAAAAATATATTGGGCTACTGAGTAACCAAGGTCCATGCAAGATGTGTGTAAAAAGCCAAATATCAGCTTCAACAATCTGACCAAAGAATAATATGAATATAGAGCCACAAGCAAAATAATACACCTCAAAATAACACAAAATGCAAGCATTTTAAGGGCTGAGTAATTACTGACTACAGCATGATGCCAGATACAGGAAGGAAACAAAAGTTTGTGTGGAAAGACAAACCATCAGTAGAAAACCAGAACAGAAACTGGAAGTGAGGAAGCAACTGTAAACAGCACTATACTATGTTGGCATCAATTTGACAGCAACAATGTAGGAAGTGAAGTTCTTTCTGTTTCTTAGGCAGAATACAGTAAAAAAATCTTCCAAATCAAGTCAGTGATCTGATATAATGATGAAGATGGCAGTATTACTGAGCACAGTGTGTGCAAAATTAATGTCCATCATAACTTTAGTGAGAACCTGGAGAGAGAGATAATGGAGATACAACCAGGGGACAAATTTGCAGGAAGGATGTTACTTTTATGTATAGAATTACCTGTCTCTTCTGAGTTATTGCTTTACTCAGGTGAGTACTTATTTACTTTCTATCTTTCTGATGATTCATATTGACTTGAGCGTGCCCTAGTGTACTTACTACAATAAAATTCACTGAAGCAATCATAATTATATGATCAAAATCTTCAATAACCCAGCTGGCATTTAATGCTGACATACTGTCCACACATCAGGCTTCTATACAGACTTGAGTCTTTTTCTGTTCAAATCATATCTTCATTTTTATATGTCTTTAAAACAATTTCAATGAGTTAATTACAATTCCAAACAGCAGATGTGGGGTTTAAAAGCCATAGGGTTTGCACCAACAGGATATCTGAGCAAATATCCTGTTAACTTAAGTGAAACTTGCAAAGATATGGAACCAAGAAATTAGGGACAAAAAAACCATGGTTAAAATTAAGCTCACAAAACCTGTGTTTGCATTTATAGCCAGGAGCAGATCACCATTGGTCTTATTTTAGTCTATTATTGAATCACTTTTCAATATGTTATAAGACCATGAAATTCAATGAGACCAAGTTCAAGGTCCTGCACCTGGGTAAGGGTAATCCCAAAAACAAATACAGGCTGGCAGGTGAAAAGATTGAGAGCAGCCTGAGGCAGAACACTTGGGGGTGTTGCCTGATGAGAAGCTCTACATGACCCAGAAATGTCCACTCACAGCCCAGAAAGCCAAGAGCATCCTGGGCTGCATCAAAAGCAGTATGGCCAGCAGAGCAAAAGTGTTGTTAAATACCAGATGCAAGACTTTGAAAATATTTTCTAAAAATTTTATGGCTTTTTTTTATTGCAAGAATATCTACTAAATATTTTTGTGCTTATATGCTGAAAGACACTAAAAGACTATCTCCTCATCTAGAAAATAATCACCCATTTAACAAAAAAACCTTATTGCTCTAGTCATTGAATTCATTACTTGTTCTGAGATAGTATGGAGTTACTGTCAGGTATTTACTCTCCATAGTTCTTCCATGTACATCAAAGCCTTCAGTAAAATAATGCTCATGTTTCAACACTATCAGCAAGGTATTTATTGCTATTAATAAATTGGATCATTGTCTTTACTGAAGGAATATTATACTACATTAGCATTTTAGTTCAACGATTACTGTTGTCAAGCATGTTTCACATTCATTGCCACCTACTATGCTCCACTACACATCATGGAACTGGTTTACAGTCCAAAATTCCTTTCATATAAAACTGAAGTAGAAGGTATATACCAGAAGCACATGTAATAGTGTCCACTCCTGGCTGGACATCTGGGTCAGGGGACAGATTACTGCAAGTCCAAAGAAAACTTAAAAAAAATATAAATAACAGGAACTTAAGACACAATCACCAGTACAAAATGCTACAGATTCAATGAGGAAAACCTCTTGCCCATACAAACATAGTCCTTCAGTCCAGAAAAATGCTATAGGAGTTTTGATGTTTAAATGTACAAATCACTTAAACCCAAGATTTTTAAGAGAAGTTATAAAAACTATGGTGAATGAAACAGATGTCAGGAAGTTTCTCTCTTCTTATGAGGTATATAATAATTTAGTGGAACATCAAGTGTTCCCTTGCTAATGGTTCACCTTGTAACTCTATGGGTTTCCCAAAATATCTAGTGATAAGCTATCCTTGAGACTTAAGCTTCCCAAGTTATCTCTGACAAATCCTTCTTGATAATGCATCTTCACCTCTTAAAAAACTCAACAAGGTGATCCAGACTCCACTCTTGGTTCCATCTGCAGGGATTTAAACCTCTCTCCCTCAAAAAATATCTGTAACCATGAAGCTCTGGGTGATTTGGGGGAGAATGTGCCCTCTGTATATACTATGGACACTGTGAAATCATGCAGAAAGGAATTTGTCGTAAATTGGATGGGAAAGAGAGAGCCCAACTGTAACTTATTGATTGAGACATTTCTGTTAAAGACAGGAATACTCAAAAACAGTCTACAGGTTGTTGTAGCTGCCATCACAGAAAGTGATTCTAGAACTGATTTAGAAAACATTACAACTGCATTTTGTCAGGGGCCTAATCCTGTAGTAAGTATTAGGTATGCTCTGAGAATACCTCCCAGATGAAGCTGCTTAGAGGATTTGGTAGAGAAATGGTTCCCAGATTGCTACCAGACTAAGGCAGAACATAGGAAAACTCCAAGCAGGACATGCACAAAAACAAGTGTCTGGACACATATGCACATTAAAAGGAAAAGAAGCAAAGGAACTCAAGTGCATCTAGAATAAAACAGCGACTGAGTAAGGTCTTCTGGGATCATACTTTAGGCTTCATAAGCTCTTTATTTGAGCTACTATTCCAATTCCTCTGATTTTGAGGTCTAGTAGTACTCTCCCTCCAAAAGGAACAGCAGTATATTGGAAAAATAGAGGAGATGAACAGAAGGAAGCATATATGCTGCAAGCTGCATAACACATTAGGCTTTACCAAGAGAGCCTGAGCACTGGAAGCCAGTCAGTGAACTCACCCAGCTGTGCTTACAGACCATTTCCAGCCCCTGGGCACAGTCCTTTCAGACTGGCTCAGATAGTGCTGTGCTCTCTGCGGTCAGCAGGCATAGCATGAAACCAGTGCAGGAAAGAACTTTTGGTATGCACTTAAGTTCATAATTAGGAAAGTGGGTAAGTGGATGCTTGAAGTTAATCACCTACTTAAGTGCTTTCCTGAATTAGAGCCATACACTGGTATAACTGATAACTATATCTTTACATAGACTCCATTTTATAATTCTACACAGAAGCATGGAAAGAAAGTATTCAGGTTAAAGGAAGTGAAATGAAGCTGAGTAAATTCTATTCATGCTGATTTTGTTAGCTTTTTTCAATGCTGTCACACCAGTTTGAACTTTATTTAGAAATCTGTTTGATTTTTGTAATTTGAAATTGATATGTTTCTAAGCAATGGCCTACTTATACAAAAGCATTTCTTTTCCCTTTTGTTTTTGTTTTCCTTCATATTATAACAATTTATACCATTTCTTACCTCTACTGCTAAACAGATACAGTTGTTGGGTTTGCAGTAATTCCAACCATAATTGTTCAGTTTATATGTTTCCTGTCCCTCACCCCAGTGAGAAGCTGAGTAAATATTTACAAGGACATAATTTCAGTGCAGTTTAATTAAAATGTTAATTTTTAAAGAACTGTAAATGCATACAGTTGATATTATTAAAGCATATTTTAAAAATCGCAATAAATAAGAAAACATGAGCTAGAATTAGCATAATCCGATTGCTCATTGTAAGCAACTGGGCATTTATTTCTCAAAATGATCATACAGCATGGAATGGTTTATGTTTGCTGGATACATACAAAAACACTGCCACACATTTGTGTTTACTAAACATTCTCCAAAATGTCATAAAAAGTGGAAACAACATTGTTAGCTGTTCTGAAAGACTCCCAGGTTTCCACATATTTAATTTTTTCTGCTGACACCAGAACTGAGACAGAGGCAGTTACAACAGTTACATCAGCAAGGGCACCTATTCATCCATAGTTTAATCTTTGCTCTCTAAAAGTTGTTGTTCAAGTTGTTAAGTACTCACTGCATTTCATTTCAGGGGTAGGGAGCCATCCCTATGCCTGTTATAGTTCAAGTCTGTTATCACTCTTTTCTCCAGAAAAAAAGATACCGTACATAGCCTCAGTCTTGCATAGTTTAAACAAAGCTTTACTAAATATTCACCTTAGAAAAAGTGACAAAAATGGTTAAAGGATGACAAAATAAACAATTATTTTGTAGATATAGAGCTGAGCAATGAAATAAGAACACAAAGATATTTTTTACCTGCAGTCAAGTAAATTAGGATGGAATTATTGGAAAAGCAAACACTTGTCTGCATAAACATTCTGGCAGGACCAAGGCATCAAGTTATACAAAAAAAGAACCCAAATTCAGCCAGAAGCTTAATATTAGCTCAAATTCCCCTTTTCTTAAAGATAAAGTCACCCAAAGATACGACAGATTTATAATCCCTAAAAAGTAGAACAAGCTATGTCTGTAACAAGTGCAAATCCAGAAATATTGAGACTTCAAGAAATAGTCTGAGAACAAATCTCTCCCCTACCTGCTAAGCCCCTGGAGGCTACAACGTTCCTTGAAGTTAATTTTTCTTACTCAGGAATTCCCCAAACTAAGTACAAACACCTCAACAAAGAAAAATTCTTTCTATTCCCTCTAAAGCTTGACTATTCGAGTATTAATGCTACTGCAACTTTACCCTAACTCTTTTACAAATTTGTTTGTAAATTTTGAAACTTACAAACAAAAAACTGTAGAAATTCCATGTCCTCTTCCTCAGACTCTTTCTCACCCTCCTAAAAAGGCAAGAGTATTTCTCTTCAACTAGTAAAGAAATCACTTATTGCAATAATCCTATTATTTCACACTGACACCTTCTCCCAGGTGAATGTGGTTAACTGGCCCCAGAGGAATTTCCCACTTCTGCCTATAGATTTCACCTGAGCAGAGTACAAGACCCAGAGGAGTAGAGAGAGGCAGCTGTTCTTTCTGTACTCAGTCTTAGATTTATTAACAAAGCATAACACAGACTAACCTATGTACAAAAAGTTCAATTGACTATCATAATAGGCCTGGTTATAGCTCTAAGCTTGGGTAATCAGGTTAGCTAAAAATAGCCTCTGTGTTCTATTTTCTAATCTGAAATGCATCTCTTTTAGAAGAAAGGAAAGAAAAGGAGACATTATGATTATAGCTGTGTTGGTTTCATCTGGGGTAATTTTTTGGGGGTATGGGGGTAGGTTTTGGGTTTTTTTCTGAACACAGGATGGATAATGTAGAGATGTTTTTGTCACTGGTTGCTGGCTGGGGTGAAACCACCACAAGCCCTAATTTAGGGAGTGATGAGCTTGTGTTTTGTATTTCTCAGCTCTCGAGTTGGGTAATTTTTGAATATATTTTGCTTTGGTCTCATCATTTTGAAGATGGCATATTATGGGGGGGAGGTGTTTATTCTGTTTTGGGTTTGCTTCATTGTTTTGTTGTTTTTTGGAGGTTCTTTCAATAATAAATCTGCTGATACTGTCTAAAAGCCCACAGTATGTGCTGGAGATAGGAGCAGTAGTTATGTTAGAGGCAAGCAAGCAGATCTTCAAACAACCTTTCCATAAATTCCAGGATCCCCACTCCTCCTCAGTGAAAGATGCAGGAGTACTA
The DNA here is from genome assembly GCA_024734555.1 of Trochalopteron elliotii. Taxonomy (NCBI): domain Eukaryota; kingdom Metazoa; phylum Chordata; class Aves; order Passeriformes; family Leiothrichidae; genus Trochalopteron; species Trochalopteron elliotii. Next base: position 2,401,674 of record JANPWX010000413.1, read on the forward strand.
CTAGATCACTTATTATTTTGAGGAAAGAAGATTTCTAAGTCATCATTTCTTAAGTAAGCTATACCAAAATTAAAAGAAAGCTCTCTAAAATGAAACTTCAAGAAGCTTAGGGAGCTTAGAGGTTTGTATACCTTTGTATACCTTGTACCAAGAAGATTTCCTTACAACTTCTTTCTCTAGCTACTCTTGCCTATCACTTATACAAAGAAGCTGTATTTCTTCTCAATAGGCAATAGGAAAAACTGTCATAATGACTGTTTCTTTGCATACTTTTGCTGCACTGGTAAAACCCCACTCACTCTTGTCTAATTTTTTCTAATTTGAAGGAAGAAAAATATGTAAGGATATGTTTCAACATTCCTTTCTTTTGACTTTAATTTTCATCCTGAGATTTGCTTCCATGACAAGGAATTGCTACTGGGTTTTGCATGTGTACATACAGATATTTATGTGTGTGTGTGTGTATATATATATATGTGGCTTTGTTTCTGAGAGAGAAAAATCTGTTGCAGGTGATCTGGATTCTGCATGGAATTGTACTGTTTCTTCACCTTTAAGGTGTTTTTGTTGTTTTCAATGTTACAAACTGGCATTTTAAGGAAGCATACTGGTTCAGAAGGATTTGTTTTACGTGCATTTCTCTGCTCCATGGCATGTTATTGCTTGGCTGAATACATCTGTAACTAAGAGGAAATATCTTTCCAAATGATCAAAAGGGTGACCATTTTCCCATGTCTACAGTCTCTACCACTGTTTAAATTTTTATCTTTAGATAAACCTACCACCTCATTTTCTCTGCTCTAGTCAGAGCACAGATGTGCTTCCCAAAGCAAATTCTAGCTGTGGATGGTATAGCCAATTCTCATGCTGGACAGAACAGCTGAACATCATATACTGTATGAAGGGTTGCTGTGATGTGTAAAAGAGAAAAGCAAAATCAAAAAGCCGTATAGGTGCATGGCCTGTTTGGTGACCAGCTGTATATCCATGCAAGGTCTTATCATGAAGGCCAATCTGAGTTCAAGTTTCTGCTTCATTTTTTTCTCCAGATTGCTTTTTTTCATGCCTTCCCCTTGGCTTTTGTCCTCTATAGTGTGTATGTTTGTGTGTTTATAGTGTGTATAGTGTGTTTATCATCTCATCCTCAACATGATTCCTGTATTATCTATTACATAAGTAGCAAGGGCATTGTTTTATTAGCAAGCTCCAAGGTTTCATTTCTAGTGAAACAAATAAAACGTATCCCAAATAATATATGCTGTAAAGAATGGTGATAGAAGTTGTGTAATAATATTGAACACTTAATGATGAGCTCTCTTCATATCGAGACATCCTTGGACGACATTGATTTGTCACATGCTGTGTAAGACTGTTTATGACAACTTTGATCAGAAGTACTCAAATTTAAGAAACAATCAGGCCACAGATGGCAGTTAATCTAGTCTTTGACTAAATTAATTGGCTTCATAATTGGGTACACATGGAGCTCTTTAAACATTAATCACAGTCCTCTTAGATATCTTTAACAAGAGCAAGTATGGCTGTTCTAATCAAATGCTTTGTGAATCTGAAAGTAACCGGAGAGTGTTGTCCTAGGAAAAAAAACCCAAGCCTCAGGATGCTGTGATTGTATTTAGTTCTGCAGAGATAAGAAACAGCAAGATGAGAATTGGCATGTTTAGTTATATCTAAGAAACATTTTGTAACAGCACTGAGGTAGGAAACTTGTTACTGTTATCCTTTCACTGGGCACAGAATTTGAGATCAAAACTGCTTTGGATTTTAAAACCTTGTACAGTTTCTACAATGAGTTTTCTCTTAAATCTCTTCCAGTTTCATATATCTGTAGATGCAATAATGAAAGACCAGAGCCCACTTAAATTACCAGCAACAAATGCAGTTGGCTTAAGGCATTCTGAGCACTTACGTTGACTCTCCAGTCTGATGGAGTATCTCACTGGAAGCTATATTAAGGCAGCGACACCTGACTGATAAATGCTGAGAAAAAGCTGATTGTGAGAATGCATAAAAGGCTAAGACTATAATCTAAATAGGAAAGGCTTATTACAAGGGTATGAAAAGTACTCACTATGAAACCTTGTCAGCCAAATCTGATGAAATGATGGTACAGCCTTGTAAAAATATTTGTGCAATATTTAAGTGGTTAATTTTTAACAGCAAAGCACTACAGTTAGGATAGAGTTTCTACGTTAAAGAACAAACCATTGTCAGCTCTAACACTAGCATTACAAATTCTGTTGTTTCTTTAAGCCCAAGACTCTAGAACCAGAAAACAGAGGCCTCTTGGCTTTCTTTTGAAAGAAACTGTAAACATTACAGCACAGAAAATGTTGAAAACATACCTTGATTCAACCCTAAGCAGAAAGGCAAGAAGCAAATGCAAAATGGAATATAATAGACTATAGAGAATGGATGGAGAAGGAACAGATCTGAATCACTGTGGCACTGGGCCCAAACTTGAAGGAGAGGGATCCCAGCATTGCTTTGAAGTGCTGCACACCAGCTTCTTAGCCAACTTGTTCTGCACTGTGGGGAGGTATTGCCAGGGAATATAGATATCTAGCTGTGAAAACATCCTTCATGGCAAATGGTGGGAAATTAAACACTTAGATTTTAAACCTGAGGAGGAAAAGGAAGATACCCTCAAAATGTTTGGATTTTATGGGGAAGTTGCCTTGCCTAAGATAGAGAAGGAAAGGATTACTTCTCTTTGTATCTCAATCCATGAATATTTGAAATGAAAAAGGCTTTTCTAAGGATGATCAAATTATGGGAAAGGACAACAGAAATATCATACTTTTTCTCATGATGATCTGCAGTAGATCATCTCTGGCGTCTACTTTTCTCAGCAGGAATCCAATGAGGAGCTGTTCAGTTTGTCATATTCAGCCTACTGTGACTTCATTTTTTTATTAGGTGAGGGGATTACCTAATGTAGGAAAGGAATTAAAAAGGAATACTTAATATGAATCTATACTTGCTCTGTTACTTTGTTTGAATTAGCCTAACACAAAAACAGTCTTTAAAATTAATGTGAAAATGCTAAATGTAAGAAAATAATAAATCAAAAAACCCAAACTCCTTGAGAAATAACACGAACAAAAAAAATTTCCATGTTTGATTTTAAAATCTCAGTATGAAAAAAGGGAAAATAAGATAACATCTTGATTATGTTGAATTAACTGCCTTTACAAAATAGAAATGTTATTTTCAGTATATTTGCAGCACTACTGAGATTGATTAGAACAACATGAAAAGATATTTATTGAGAATCAGCAGACAAAAATCCAAATATTTCAAGAATGCAGTCATGTGAAGAAATCTAAGGTCACTGCAAACTAAACACCACAAGACTGATCTAGCAACAGAAAGCATTGCATTTTAGTAATAACCAGGTTCTTTTATTTCCAACTTATTTTGAGTTTGAGAAATCATGTTATTCTCGCTGTTTTGCTAAAAGGATAGTGAATTCCATACACAATATTTTTTCTTTTCTTTTTCTTTTACTTTTTTTCAATTCAATAAGTTTAGCTTGAAAATGAAGATACGGAATTGGTAGGAAAAGAGAGAAAGGGGAGATCAGTGCGAGATTCAGAACATAACCTAAACCACATGCAATTCAGCTAAAAGAAAGGTTATACATAAAATTGATAAGATGAAGCCTAAAGATGTAATAAAAACAGTTGTTCTAAGTCAATCCATGAATAGTTCTACTTCAAGAGGCAATAATTCTGCAAGTGATGTTACAGGAAATAAACTGCCTTACCCAAGTGACTACATGCATGGTGGATGCTGGTTAGGTTGGTTATAAAATTGCAGCCTATTCTGGAAACTGCAGCTGGAAAGAGGTGTAAAGGACTCCAAAACACGAATTTCTGCAGTAAACCCAAAAACCTGCTACATGCACACACCTTCCTCATCACTGACTCACACTCCCGGGGAGATGATAGAGACGTAGGAGGTGATACCCTATGCTCTGCTTCCTGGCTCTTGTGGGGAGCAGCCAGCTTGAGAACTGGCTGTTGCTTATACAATCCTTCATTTATACTGCAATCTTTCAGGGAGAAGGAACCACCTCCTGTGATGCTCCTCACATGCTGTATCTTGTCAGATGCTCTGTTGGTTCAACTTTCATACAGGGAAACCTACCCAGTGTGACATTCCATACAAGGAAGGGTAGGTTTTGGGGAAAAAATGTATTTCTTAGCTTAAATAATAATTAAGCTGTAGTCTGCAACAGAAGTAGCAGTCCTTGTCTTGCTTAGCTTCAGCAAGTTCTTATCTACTGTAATTGTAAAAGTTCATGAAGACATAAACAGTTCTTTGTCTTTTCAATTACAGCACAAGTTTGGATTACCAGTGCATTCTCTGATGGCTGCCTCAGAATTTCATGTCCATCTCTAATATTAAGCTGCAATTCGTCATCTATTCTCTCTGGATTTAATAGCAGTATATTTTCAGCTGCAGAGTTGTTCTGGTGATGGCATACTTAAATTACTTGGCCACATGGGAAACTTTAGAGAGAGTGAGTGACATTATTCAGCTGTGTGGAACATAGGATAACAGTTTAAATGGAAGGAAAACCAGCCATATTTGATAGATAGTGCTGTAGAGACATCACTTAGGAGTATATATCAGATTTTACCTTCCCTCCAAATTTGATTTTAATAGTCAAATAATGACATGCTAAAACAGCAGTCTAATCTACAGCAGAGTAATTTGTTATTTTCAGGCATTTCAAGCTGACTGCTTACACTAACACACCTTTTTCTACCAGACTAGTACTGAAACAAGATATATCATCCTCATAAAAACACTTTGAGAATAATAAATGTTTTAAATTAGTACCAAACAAAAGTTTCTCTTCTACTTATTTTTTATAATATAACACCATGGAGTCTTTCATATAGTTGCATATTAATATTTTATTTCACCTTACAAGCCTGTTTTCTTTGAAGTCCCATTTTTTTTCAACCTTACTGAAACATAGCTCTGCTATGAGGAAGGATTCTATAAAGTAACATGATTTTACTATGAACAAGATTCTCAGCTCACTATAAAAGTTGTGTGATTGTTTTTCTAGCTCTAAGAGTTTGTCTAAATACAATGCAGTCTCCACATATGCATTCTCTTGTGTAGCAGAACACGCATGTGATGAGACCATGGCCCTTTGGCCCCAGTATCACAAGATCGTTAGTATACAAACAGTAACAATAAACACAGACCTGAAAATAACCTATGAAAATTTCACTGTATATTCTAAAATGGTATATAATGAAGAGCTCTATTCATGTTTTAGTTACCCACATAAAACCAAGTGCATCTATTTTATAAACACTTACTGTAGAGTTTCATTATAATGCTTGCTTGCTACAAACAAGGCTAGTTTGATATATGGAAGTGACATCTCTATTTAACTAAACTAGCTGATAGAAGTAGACAGGACATGAAGAATATTGGTGTTCTTGAAAAGCTTAGTGCTTTTCCCTAAACTAATTAGATGATGTGATAAGAGCACATCCGCTCAGATACAAACTTTGTTTCACATAGTTAGATGCTCAAAGATTGAAGAGCACTGCTGCTAGAACACAAGAATCATATTCCCATTTTTTACCTTCCTATACACAGCACAAAGATGTTTGTAAAAAATGGTCATCTGCCTGAAATAATCATGTTTCATGTGCTTAGAATTAGGTCAATAACAGGAACAGAAATACAGGCACTGGAATCAGCTAATGCCAATGAGAATCACAAAAGCAGACCTTGTAATTAGGAGACAGCAGTATTTTTAATTGTGTACGCTACTGAAATACACAGTCATTGAAGACTAAATATATATCCTGAGATCTAATTGATATGTGTGATGTGATTTGGGGGGTTTTCCTGTGCAGGGCCAAGAGTTGGGCACAATGATTCACATGGATCCCTTCCAACTCACAATATTCTACATACCCTGAAATTTCAGACATAAACAGATAATTTGTTTCTTCATCTGCAAGATACTTGATATTAAATTATAGTCACTCCACCCATCATCATTTTGAATTTTGAAACTATTTTGAATTTTATATGAGCATAGAGATATAAAAGATGTAAACCTGGAATGCTTACAAATCATACTTCTTCCTGGTGATCCAAAAGTCGATGTGGAGACCTGAAGTTGCCTGACTTTTCTGCTTTGTTAAAAAGCTCATTCTTCCACTTGTGTGTGAAATGGAAACTTTTACAATTGCTCCTATTAGAGTTTGTTCTTTCATTTTCCCTTTATTTCCCTTCTTTTTCATTTAGAACTGATGATAATGCAAAGAAATGTTTGGAGTTTAACTTTCAAGACTCACAAGGCCTCCAACCCAAATATCAGCAACATCTGGATTATGAACATATTTTTTTGTTATCTTCACACTGATTGAAGTTGAAGTCAAATCCAAAGTCTAAACTACTAGATTAGTGATAATCTTTTTACCTGGGCTGTGCTGCTTGCCACCACAGACACGGAAGTGACAGATAATGGGCTGACCCCTCTCTCACAGCATTCTTGCTGTACTGCTCTACTGCTGCTGGTCCAGCTGCCTCTGCTGAAGGAAAAAGAATGGTCAAGTTAGTGTTTATGGTGAAATATCCTCTAGTGTCATTATTTCCACCCTTATATTTTCTGTTGCAGTATATCTTTCAAGTATCAATGATTATGTGCAATATTCATTCATAAAACTATTACACAATTCATCGTTTAACCCTTTTGTTTTACCAAGACACTGACAATTTCAAGGTTTACAAATTGCATTCTTGTGAGAGAGTAGCTCACCACTGATTGCATCTGCAGAAGGCTTGCTACAAGGTTTTGACTTAGACTGTTTTAATTACACTTCACCATTGCCCCCCGTTTCCATAAAGCAGCACTTATGTGACAAAGACCCATGCAAAGCTGTCTGTACGGGAGTGAATTTCACCTTTGGGGACCAATTATAAAGAGGTTCTGGTGATGAACAATTTTGCAGTGTTTCAGCAAGATAGTTAAATCTCCCCAATGTGTTAAAAAAAAATTCAGAAATTAATTCAAAATGTCAGATTTTGATGGGGCTGTGGTATCAAACTGTAAGCATCTCTGAGTGTTCTAATTTCTCTTTACCCCCAAATTAATATGAAATGAAACATACCGGAAGAACAGCAGTAATAATTCTTGTAGCTTCAAAAATATTTTACTGGACTTTGTCTCCAGAGCCATTTCTAAGTAACTGGCACTCTGATCCCATAAATATTAGCTAGGACAGGCAGCTAAAATTCACCAAATTGAAACTACCCCTCACTGCTTCAGCTTCTGCCCTCAATCAGACTAGGAGTATCCAACCCTTGTTCAGAAAACTGGAAATGTTTCTATAAAATCAAGCACAAATCCACATAAGTGGTAATCTCTTGGCTGGAAAGTCATTTTCATAGAGAAGAAAAAACAGTAACATTACTGTAAAAATAACATCCCTGAAGGTTTGATGAAGCAGGATCCTTGGCTTACCTGGTTCAATTTTATTTGGAAAAATAAAACAGTTTTGCAACACTGTAAAACTAGTCTCTACAGCATATCTGGTGTCTAGACAGTCTTTTCAGAAGGACTGAAAGTTCAAAACCTAGGCAATTATAAAAATTCAGTTGGAAATGCTTTCTTTCTTCTTTTCTACTCCTTCTCTCTGAAATCTGTCCACCAAGGTTTTTAGTTTTGTTACTTTTTCCTTTCATGCCTCTCAAACTGGAGAAACCTTGAAACTGCAACAAAAATTATGGTAATTTCACAAAATGAGAGGGGGGTGTAGTTCCTTCCCTACTCATTATTTAATCATAGAAATCTGAAAATAAAACTCTTCAGATGTGGGACATTTGTCCTTATGAAACTGATTTACGTTACATTAGCCCAGGGATTCAGTTAAACACCATTCATTTAAAATTTTGTGTTGAATTCATTAAGCTCAATTAGCTGTTTTACAGAAGTGACAAAACTTATTTTTATAAAATTTCTTTACAAAAAAATTATGTGATCTGCTATCTGTTTCCAAAGTTTTGTTTGTTCCAGTGGAAGCAGAACTGAACTTCAGGGACCTCTACAAGCAATCCCTGAATGAATCCCTTCACCCATAAAAAAAGAACATCTTTATGAAGTTCAGAAGGAAATATCCATTAGGTAAGGTTTGCAGTAGAAGCCAATTCATTACAGATTTGTTTTTAACCAGTCTTATAGCAAAAAAAAAACCAAAAAAAAAAAACAAAACAGGAAAGGTACTATTGGTTTGAAACCGATGCATTATCCAAATAAGGTTACATTTTAATTTGTGTGGGGTTTGTCTTCTCTGAGTTACCTTGGGTTTGCCATTTCTATGAGGTAAGACTGAAAATTTCCATTGCTTTTTGGAAGGCCAGTGAGACCCAAGACACTTGCAACAGATGTGAGGTGAAGGAGGAGACTGATAAGTTGCTGCTTATTTATTGCTGGCTGCCATGATGAAAAGCGAGAGGAAGCAACAGGCTGCCTTTACACCTGCACTTCCAGTCTTACCATTCTCCTGAAAGGCTCCACCAAAAAGGTGGTAAGGGCTCGACTCCTACCTAGCCTTGCTTCTGACAGTCTACACAGATACACGGAGGGATGAATGAGTGGGGAACAACTTCCCCTTCATTGCTCAGACTTGAAGCTCTTCTGCAGTTTTGACACAGTATTGCTGCTGTTACTCTGCTCATACATAGAACAAGAAGAAAAATAGGTATAGATAGAGTGATTTGGTTCTTTCCAGCCTTGCACCTTCAACCCTTATAGGGGAGTAAGGGGAGAAGCAATGGTGCCTTGTCTTTTCTATGGCCTTATTAAATCTGGTTTTTATTACAACCTCCAAATAAGCATAGAAAATGTAATTTCTTGCTGAAGTGACACGGCTTACAAAGATGAGAAGGAGAGCATGGGGGAGGAGAAGGCAGTCCAAGACACACCAGGATCTGAGAAAACTATAGATCTTGATTCTTCTGTCTAGGGAATTAAAGACTGCTAATTGCTCTCTTGCAAGACATGGATAGCAATTGTCACATTAGACTGGTGCGGAGGGATATGTGTCTTGTGCTGGAGGCACAACACGAGGGTGACCGTGCAGAGCAACACAAGCCCGTCCAAGTGGTTGTCAAATGCTCCAAGTAATCCAATCTGACGTTTGTGTGTTAACTTTCCTGCAGTTACCTTAATCTGACTTCAGTTTGCAGGTTGATAGTAAGCCTTCTCAGGCGTGCTTCCAG
>JANPWX010000413.1:2415920-2525605 GCA_024734555.1 Trochalopteron elliotii
GCTCCCGCTGCGCTCCGCCGGGGCAAATGCAGCCTCCCCTCTCGGCCCCGGCCCCTGGCCCTGTGAGCGCTGGCATTCGGCACGTGTGCCGCCTCGAGGCGGCGGGCGCTTCGGGTTTTCGTTTGTTTGTTTATTTGTTTTGGGAAGGTGGGGTGTGAACACTGAGGCCGGGAACTGCTTATCTCTATTGTTTCAACAGACGTTTTCTTTCTTGGGGAAATAGAATCCTTGATCTTCAAGTAGAGTGTTAGAGTCAGTGCCGATCCTCCCTGATGGCTGAGCGGGGAAACACGTCTAGTGTGGCTGGGAGGGTGAGCAGCGCTTCACTCAGCGTTTCTGCGGGCGCTTGAGACAAGAGCGAAGTAAGAAGTCAATACCTAACAAACTGGTATACCTGTATTTACAGGCAATTAGCGCTGTCCGAGTTAGCGGATTTTTTAAATTTTTCAGTAACCTGAGAACTGCTTCATAGGAACAAGCTTCTTGAGCTTGCCGTGTTGCCCCAATAGCACCTGTTATAGCACCTGTGTATATGTTAACATGCCTGTGTATGCCTGCAGTGTCCTTTTACTCCTTTTAGTATTGTTTAGAAAATAGTGTTTTCTAAACACTACTACGCTATATAACGCTTCTAATAGAGCACAGTCTAATTAGAATACATAGAAAAGCCAGTTTATTGGCATAGATGCTGTGGTAAGGATGGATATCCTTATCCATCTGAGGATGGATATCTCTCACAAGTGGCACTTTCTGTGGTTGCCTGTTATTTCATGGCATTTCACTTAAAAGTTTAAAATCCCACAGAAGTCTGCTTGTCAGTGGATGACTGAAGGAACCTTCGGGTAGTGATTCTATACTGTCAGATGTGTTTGAGAAACAGTTGCACAGCACAGCCCACACTGAGAAGGAGTGTAAAGAAATATAATGAGTCCTCTGCTGGGCAGATCTCCTGGGTTTAGGAACTCCTTCAGAGTTGCTTTTTGAGTTGGCCTTTCACTGAGAATAGCGAAGTGCAAAACTGTCATGTAATTACTTACATTTTACACTGATTGCACTGTGGTGGTGCTTCACATTCAGCTTTGTGTTATTTGGAATAAAAGTTAAGGGTATGATCTCTTTGTATATTCATGACATGAAATTCAGTTAATAGAAAGGAGCCCTGAAATTATTAGCAGCTGCTAAGGAGAAAGGACATAGGTTATGGTTTAATAGTTAGTCAAGAGCTATCTTGGTTAAGAACTGTTACCTGGCCGGCCTGTTGAGCAGCCCTTATCAGAGAGAGAGTGTAAACAAAGTGGCAAGAAAGTGAGTAGTCAGGATAATGGAGGTAGAGTATGCTTAACAGGTTTGGGCTGGGGATTTTTGTGGGATTTTTTCCCTTTATGCCTTTGAAATTCTGTTGCATTAAATTGTGTAAAATAACCTCCTACAATAGCTAAAAATAACTTCTAAAGTAAGAATGGTTCATTGTTCTCACTTGCCAAAGTATTCCCAAGGATTTGAAGAGTCTAACAAAGTTAGTGTTAACTGGAAGGTCTGAATGGCTGGGTTGATGGCTGAAATAGCAGCATGGTGGAGGAAGGAGTGGTGAGTATGATGCATTTGGCACTCTTCTCAAGAATCATATGTTTGTAGTAAACATATAACATATTGAGAAATAATAATATGGTAAGGCAGTAGTCCCTCAATTCTTGAACTTTTTGGATGAACAATTTTATTTTGATGTCTTGTGTCATTTACTGTATTGATAATAAATTCAATATTGTAATTTCTGTAGTATAATTAATTGAACACTTCGAAATCATTGATCTGTCAAGGATTCCTCATCTACTTTCTTTATGTAAGTGGTAAACTGAGCCAGAGATTAGTAAGATAACACTTCCAAGATTAGTGGTTGAGGCACACAGTGAACCCCGTTTGTATTTACAACAATGAGACTGAAATAATACTCAGTGGAGGGCTAGTGATGGTTAGGGACTTCTGCTTGAAGGGCTCAGTTGCTGAATTCTTCCTTGATCAAAGCCTGGTTGCAGGCTTAACTCTAAAGCCCTTATATATTTGTAAAAGCTTGGGGTTTGCCAGCCTAATACCTTAATTTGTGACCTGCAGAATATGGTTTAAAGTCTCATGTCAAAATGTTCAAACACTTAAAGAATTTGAAAAGAAAAACTGATAAAATTTCACTGACATTACTGAAAATCTATTTATTTGGTATCTAAACATATTTGAACGTACAAAAGACTCCACATGGTAAATGAATGGAATATATTAACAGAAATTTGAAATAGGTGTTCTGTACAAAATGTCTGTTCAGCTAGAAATCCTTGCGTGTGTTGTGTTGAGCACTGACATTCCTAAGATGCTTAGACTTGTGCTTATTGGGTGTTCCTAACTCTTACATGACTCGATCAGAGTTCAAAACTAGATGCTCTTAAGAAGCACCTGGAGATCTCAATTCTGTTGGTGTCCTTACAGCTGTACAGTATGTGCTAACAAGTACTGCTTATACTTACCAGCAGTGCTCAGTGGGATGTTTAGTCCTAGGTACAGTCTTTGTGACATAACTAACACAAGGTACCCTAATTCTAAATTGTGTATTTATAGAAAAGTGCCAGAAAGCTGAGAATTGAAGTACCTGTGTTGGTCAGTAACTGAGTTCTGTGGTGGTTTAAATTGCAAGGTATTTTATAGAGGTGAATATCAGAAGGATTTAAAAGTGCTCTCTGGTGCTTTTTATTAAAACTGTGTAATGTGAACTGATAAATTCTATTCCATTGGATTGAGAGACTTTGGCAGTATGGAGCTGTAAGTCTAGCTTTGTGATCAGCCTTAAAAAACAGGATTTATGCAGGTTTTTTCAACAGTAATTGATCCCACTGGCGAATTTCATTTGAACCTCACAGGTAGAGTGTTGGCAAGTACGTTGAGTTCCCCTTACTTTCATGAATACGCACAGAGGAGAGACCAAGTAATGGCAAGGATGCAAGAAAGCTTCAAGCACAGAGTTGGGCTTTTTGCTGTGTTATCACAGTAGCCTGTGGGTGAGGTTTGGAGCAGTAATATGAGGCTTTTTAATGGAAAGTGCCGGGTAATTCCAGCCATGGATGTTGGAATCTTGCTAGGACCTGCAGTGTATGGTGAAAATATAACAGTGTCTAAGTAAATTTTTTTTCATTTTCAGTGAAAGATTAAAATATTATTGCTACTTTTTTAAAAAAAATACATTACTGTTTGGGGGAAGGGCGGAAGTTCTACTGTTCCTCTGCTGCAGCTCAAGGGCACACGTTTGACAGGAAATAGCCTTGGTATTGCTTTCTTATGAAAACTGAAATTGGATCAAAGTGAAAATCCATTTTTTTATGCTTGTGAAATCTAGAATACAAATACTCCTTTGCTCTTGTTAAATTTTTAGACTTTTTTTGTTCAAAAATAGGTAATTAGTGCATCTAATTCTGTTTTGATAGATCTAGACTTTCAATTTTTCATTATTTTTCATATTTGAACTTCTGCTCCCACTTACTATTTTTGAACAGGCTGTCCCAAAAGTGCACTTTCCAAGGGGAGGAATTGCCCCCAAACAAAAGATTTATAGCTGTTTCATTTGGTGGTATCTCCACACTTGCAGCTTCTGCATTAAATAACTCATATCTTTATTCTCACAGCATGCAGCAGTGTTCTCTCTTTCCAGGTGGCTGTAAGTACTGTGCAGCTGGTTGGTGTCACTTTTTTTTTTTTTGTAGTACCACCATGGCTTTAGGTGATTTTCTATGGTTGCCATTGTAGTAGTGGGAGAACTAGTTATTTTACTGCACATCTGTAATGTTCTTGTATCTACTAATGATTGTTATGGTGGCTCAGTGCTCTGTCACCTGTCAGGCCAGTGACAGACTGCATGCAATAGTGACTTCAGTATGATACCTGCTTTGAACTCTCTTCCTTGGCACTCCACCCAACAAGCTTGCTATGGCCATAGTTCCATCATCCAATATGCTGGGCAGTAACACTTGGTGTAAGGTGTTCCTGTGGATCTGGTGTGCTTTGAGCTGTGGTGTGAAACCCTTGGTGTGATTCCAGCAAGAAGCAGGTCAAGGAGGTAATCTCAGTGTTACTGCAAATGTTGGAAGAAGAACGGGAATTAAATCTAGACCTCAATCACAGCACAGGTTCACAGGCAGTTTTAGATGCAGTGAGGGCAGATGGTATCATGTAAGGGAGTACCTCAAGGCAGTATTACAGGTTTAAGTGTGCAAGTGGGCATTAGCATTGAACACTTACTGTGAACCACTGTGTAAGAATGCAGTAAAGTGCTGTTTTGCATTGCAAAGTCCTATGGAACTGTTACTAGAATGGAGTAATTGCAATTCTGACTACATGTTCATGCCTCTTGGATGCTTGCATCAGCACTCATTGGGCCCCTATCTGATCTCCTTTAACTCACTATCTGGTCGACTGGCTGTTTCAGAGTTAGGGGTTTGCAGGAAAAAAAAAAATCTGATGGCTCCTGCTGCTAGCATAAGGGTAGAAATGGATGTTTGCAACAGAAGCAGAGTGGGTAATAGGAGAAAGGAACCACTGGATTGGTTTAGCTGACAGGAGTGGAACACAGTCCTAAATGTACCATCCCAGTTGCCCCTTAACAAAACAGGTTAACAAAAGTGGGAAAAGTGGTCAGTGTGTGTATATAGGCCACTGTAAGTTGCTGTGGTCTTGCAATTGCATTAACTGTCTTTAGACTGAAGTAAGAGAAAACACATGGGGTTTCTTTTGTGTTGGACCACCTTTGTTTCAAATATGTAGTGTTAAATCAGCTTCTTTTCTGTATCCTCTCACAATCCGTTTTCAACTCATCAGCTTTTCTGTCAGAAAGAAGTAATTGCCCACTGCTCTCATATCTTTTTGAAGGCCTATCTTGTGATAACTCTTGAGAGAAATTTGTATGTGGTGAAAACAGTGTTAGAGAAGTTAATGACACCCAGAGATTTATTTGAAAAGGCAGAGGGAGGAAGTTCTCTGCATTTAGCTGTAGATGCAGTGCTAGTTCACTGATTCCTTGAGAACCTGCAATTGTAAGGATCTGTGGAGCATAATTTTTATGAAAGATGAAACTGTACCTGGTACATGGACTAATTCATGGATTGTGTGGCATGCATGCGGTGCTTGGTTTGAATTCTTTGCACATGGAACAGAAATGTGTTGCTGGGCATGCAAGCAGACACACATGTCTTCAGTAGTGTTGATAAAACCTGTGATTATTTTTGGTTCTCCCTATGTCCAGATACTGGTATGTGGAAGCAGTTCAATTTTTAAGTGTTCCAGGAACTACTGTAATCTTTGTCAGTGTTTCTAGGCATAGCTTGAACTTTCGTATTGTATGTTCTTATATGGTAGCTGTTTACTTTTTATATGCTGATAGAGAGCTGAGAAATTTAAACTCTGATAGTCTTTCTATATTATAGGCACTGAGAATTTCCTAAGCTGGATCTTGTGAAAACCAAAACTGTGGAGTGCAAATAAAGTCACTGCAACTCCCTCTGTTATTCCCTTGATTTGGCATTTAGTAACTGTGTACTCTAATGATTGAGGTTGGTAACATTCAAGGGACTTTCTTTTTTGTTGTTGTTGATGCATAACACAGTATTGTTGTTTTTCTTTCTGAACTCACTGTACCTGCCCTCAAGATTTATGTTGACTGGTATGAGCATTCATTTATTAAGCAGTTCAACAAACTAGACTGTAAAACTAATCTACCTTAACACTAACCTAGAAAACAGGAGGGCAAACGTGGCAGGAGGAAGAGGAAAGAAGAGGTCGGATCTAGTTTAACTTGGATCAGTTTTCCAATCAGGTTTACAATGTACCTGTTTTTTCCCCTGAGTCAAGTGTAAGTAGCTTTACTGGGGTGAATAAGGCTTCTGATTTTTAGCAACTGCTTATTTTAACTACATTTTTGGGTGTTTGAAGTGTGTAAAAGTCAGCTGGAGAGTGTCCTAACCAACAAGACTCTTGATGACAGAGAATACAGTACCACTAACAGTAAGATCTTTCCACTTGTTCTCCCTTTGTAGTAGAACTTGTCTGGTGTAACAGTGAACTGTCCTTCTGTTTTAAGTTAGTCTGAGAGACCTACTGGAAATTTTTTTGTTGTTGTTGCTCTGGGTTGTTTTTCTGTTATTTGAGTCTCTTGAGCTGCCTGGCTATGTGTTATGTATGTGTTATGCTGGTCGGTTTATCAGATCAGTGTATGCTGTTGAGGAGCTGTATTTCAGCTACTACCAAATAGCTGGGGCTTGTACTGCCTACAGCTAAAATGGGAAAAATCAGTACTTCTTTCCCTTTTCCACCCTTGCCTTTTATTTTTCAGCCACATTATATGGTTGTTTTGAGTAGAGGATTACAATGGATCCCTTTTTCTTGAAGATGACTCAAGTATCAGCGCTTCAAACAAAGTGTTGTTCTAACCTTTAGACTTCAGTGTGTTTATGTAAAGTGTAGAGGTCAGGCAGAGCTTTATAGACTTCACTAACTTAAAATTCTTCGTGCCAGTTAAAACTACTGTCTTTTATGTTATTCTTGAACTTTGCTCTCTTTAATGTGCTTGGTGGGAACTTCGATGAGTTGGAACATTAATAGAGGTTGGAACAGAACTGAATTGGTGTGGTTCATGTATATAGTATCAAACTTCTGAAAAGTTAGATGACATTCTAAATTTGGCTACCATACATTAGGAAAAAAACCACAGAGCACGAAACCAAACAAAACTGAAATCAAACACAACCTTGTTTGGGGGTATAAAGTTGTTAAGTGATAGCTGCATCTCTTCGTTTTCCACTGCTAAGCTACCACTTTATCTGTCCTCTCACTAGAGGCATAAAGAAGCCAGGAAAAAGTGAGGGGAGAGTAGGGAAGATGGATGGTAGTGGCTCATCTGTGTGAGTATGAAAGGGCACAGAACATGTGTTGCAAAAAGCAGAGAACTCTGAACATGCAGAAATGCATTGAACTCCACTGTGGAGGCTGAATTTCTTTTTATGGGGCGTGTTCAGGACCATGTCACTCTGCAGATCAAAGAGCCACGTGTCAGGGTTTTTTTTGTTTCCACTTCTGGCACAGTCCAGGTTCCTGTGTAGTATCTTGAGAAGCTGGATTAACCCCTTCTTAGATAAACATGCTATTCTTGGCAAAATTCTTCTGGCATCTCAGTTACTGCTCTTGTGTTTGGTTATCAACATCCATTCAGGCTTGTATCTCCATAGCAGCATGTGTTCTATTGCAAGGGTGTGAGTTGGGTAAATGTCACTAGATGTAATTTTTGCCCCTGTTTTTGAGGGTTAAGTTTGTTGGTAGATAAAGGCTCACTGAATTTGTGACCTCCTTAACTATGTTCCTTGCTTTCAATTTCTCTGTAACTTAGTAGAGTCCTGATATCCAGTTTGACATCCTAGTTTTGATGGCACCTGGGGATTGATGTTCAAAGTGCTGTTCAGTGGGAAAAACTACTGGTTTTCAGTGTGTTTTCTTGTAAAACGTGTTAGTTTATTTTTAAAATGCTAAAATTTCAGATTTTAAGTATTTATCTTCCTCCTTCCCAGCTTCTTCAAATCATCTTAATTAAAGTTAGTCTTACATGTGAATAATACTTCTCACTGTCATAATTCCACTTCCATGGAATTTTATGGAATATTTCGCTTTATAAACTAGTTTTAGTGCATTTCTAGTCTGATGATCCAATAATAAGTCAGAGGGCCATAATTAATCTAAGGTTGAATATGCTCCTCCTTTTCATAACTATTGTCAAAAAGCCTTGTATATCTTATTTAAAAGTTTTGTTTTCCATTCTAAAAGCACTGCATGATTCAGGAATGCCAGGTTAAAATGCTACTGGTGTAAAACTTATGGACATCTTTTGATTAATTATTATGGCTGCCATATATAATTTAGATTATAGAAGTCTGCTTTAAAGGAGCCCTGCTTGTGATTGCAGCTGGCAGCTTGGCTCACAGAGCAGAGCGTGCCTCAGCAAGGCCCAGCTAAATGCGAAGATCTGACTTCACTTAAGTGTAACTATTAAGCCCCCTAATCTGAAAATGGGGGAGGATTATCAAATGGCTACTGTTTTGTGACCTTAGTTCAGATGTAGGTCATTCTGGTGTTAGCCACTGTTGAGGGGGAAGAAAAATAGAATCTGTTTGAGTTTTACTGCTGGCTTAGACTGTTCTGTGTATGGGCTTGAGTGCTAGCTGTGACAAACTGTTGCAAAACTTTGCTGTGCTATCAGCTAAATAATGCAGTGATTGTGGAGGTGCCTGTGATTCTGGTACATGCTCCTTCAGTTTTCTTGTTCTTCTTGAACCATCTCTGTCCTTCTCTCCATCCTTCAACTTTCATGAGTAGTATTTGACTAAAAACAAACTTGAAAGTGATACAGTACAATGGTTGTTGGGGAAATAAGGTTTATAAACTCACTGCTGCAATTTTGAAAGGTGTCCCTGCCCACAGCAGGGGGCTGGAACTAGAGAAGTTTTAAGGTCCCTTGTTGGAATTCTGGAAACTGAGAATTTTAGGTTTTCTGTACTAAAAGGCTCTGACCCTCAAGCAAGCACTACATTTGACTTGAGGCCATGGAACAGGCTTCCAGAATTGAGTGATAGCACTGGGGTTGTGGGTGTGTAGTTTGTATAGTATTGTGTGATCTCACAGGGTGAAAAACTTTGAATCTGGGGTTTTAGCATATAGTAATATATATGGGGCAATATGGAGGATTTAAGGCGTTGTCTTAGTCCTTCTTCACCTTCTTGGTTTCTGGTGTTTTTTTCTAATTGGGTGAAAAAGGCCCACATTGCAGACCTTGTGTGGTCAATTATTGGGTTAAAAGAAAAGTATAAATAGAATAGATATCTTCTTGTTATTGGGTCATTTATGGTTAAATAACCTTGGAAAGAGTTAGAGACATCTCCATTTTCTACCTTGCTAGTTAGAGCTCACAACTCATGAGAGTGTAATATAGATAAGATTAATAAACACTGAGTCCAAACACGGAACTGCGACTCTTGTGTATTAATCCCGGCTCTGACATGAAAAAAAGATTAAAATCTTCCAAGCCAAGCTCTTCCATGATCCCTTTTTACCTGGGAATTTTGCCACCTGTTGTGTGTTTCAGTCTGTTGTGGCTTTTGAGGTCAGAGATTTTCCTGTGATATTTAGTTTCAAAGCTCTCCTCATGGAAGTCCTGCCACGCCTCTTTCTGTTGATGCCTAAATCTTGTTCAGTTATACTTGTCCTGTGATCTATCAGGAAGTGAGATCCTTTGGTCAAAGTAATTTCAACTGTGTATCTCTTATTATTTCATTACAGGTATGTCCCTGCACATCATTTAATTAGATGTGAAATTAAATGTCATTTGTTTATCTTCGAGGCCTACATCATACTCTCTGCCGATGCAATGAGTGAGAACTTCTGATGTACTTTATTGCTTTTTTAAATTGTTGGTTAAATGTATTTAGCAAGGTAAAACTTACACTTAAAGAAATTGTCTTCTTGAGGCTAGACCATCTCCCTCAGCATTATTTGTTCTTGTCTTCCTCATTTTTTGTCAGTTCTGTACCTGTTTTACATGCACAATTCCCTGCAGGCTTGATGAAGTTTTGTCTTGAGATGCCAGTTGGTGTTTAAATTGGTTAAACCATGACAACACATCTGTCCTCATTCTAACTGATGTATATGCCATAAGCACTTGATACCAGTCTGCTCTAATGATGTCCAAAAACATGCACTCCTGTTCCATGTCACCAAGCCCTACAGCTGTCTAAAGGCCTCAGAAATTTGAGGTGGCTCTTGATTTTTGGCCTTTCTCGTTTTTCATAGGTGCTTTACTGCAGTTTGCATTAATACCTTACTGCTTGTGAAACAGCAACAACAAACTCTCCCTTAAACTCATATTGGCCTTCCTTTTGAAGTGCCAGATGTTATACCTTCTCAGAATTTCTTCAACAAGACCATCAGACTGGTTAGGATATGTTGGAAAGTACCTTTATTTTCTTTGCATCTTTGTGCATCTCTGTGCATCTTTCTTTATTTTCTGCATCTTTGTGGAAGTCTGCTGACTCCTGAACAAATGTGTTCTACCCTAGTGAAATAGATTTAATAAGAAATGGTCCATTTGGAACTCGTTGCATCTGTTCTTATCTTGAAACACAGGAAGTGTCCAAAGGTCTCTGAGCTTAGTGCTGATGTGAAAAACTGCACTTCAGCACTGACCCTAGATCAACTTTGTGCACAGCCCTCAGAAGCAATAGTAGATGAGCCCTGGGTCCTTAGTACCTCATTATGTCGCTTGCACAGAACAGAGCTTTTTCTTAAAGCTATAGCTTCTCCACAAAACATGAGTTTCACTGGAACATTCACATTAAACTGCTTAGTAAACCTCAAAATAGCAGAGTTTTTGAGCAAGTGTTTATCTGTAAATCAGTCAAATGTCTAAATTGCTGTTGTCATCTCTGGCAAGCACTCCTTGTCCCACAAACCTTCAAAGAGTGAAATGAAAATTTAGTGTATCATGGATTTTATTTAGGTAGTCAATGCTTTCTGCAGTTACACTGCAGGAGAAAAAGCTATGAGAGAAACACACTGTAGTGTGACCTGAGGAAACTTGCATGATGAATTAAGGTTATTGAAGTCTGTGATGTTACTTGCTGCACCAGTCTCTTAATTGGTGACTTTAAGAATACTTGTCCAGTGGTTCAGGAAGCGGTTTTGCTGCCCACACCTGGCTTTATAAGACCTTTACACCAGGTTTCACACGCAGTAGTAGTTTGACAGCTGCTGCTTGACGTAACTTGAGGTAATTTCCCACTCTCTCATATTGTCTAAGGAGATCCTGACATCTTTCTGGACTGAGGAATTGAATCATTTGCCTTGTCTGCCTCGTTCAGGCACCAACATCATAAACTACTAAGAGCCGAAACAGCCCATTGTACTGTTGTCTGTGAGAGCAGTTACTTGGTAGTGGTTTGGATGGTGTGTTTGAAGAGCTGTTAACTCTCCTTTGCTCTGTGTGGGGCTGCCCTTCTCCACCGGCCCTTAACTGACCTGATTAAGTGGCTTTCAGGGTAGTTACAAACTGGATACTTGACAAGTTCATGCATTCAGCATCTCAAGTGACAACCAGGCATTTTCTCTTCTTTCATTCTCAGCCTTTCTGATAAGTAATAAATGTTTTTTTGCTCTTTGTGTGAGAGAGAGGAGTGATCTTGACCTATGAGACTGATTTAAGAAATTGGATGTCAGATAAGTAACTTTATACTAAGTTTTCCAGAATGCTGGTACTGAGATTGATATGATTCCTGCAGAAGTTTCCCTCTTGCTGGAAATGCAGACTGTAATCACACTTTTCATTTAAGAAATAATATTAATGTATTCTTGACCTTGCAGTTCACTTAGCCTCCTTAAGTGGTTGCAGTTGTCCTTCCAAATTGTTTCATTAAGAGGGAAAAGTACTCTACTTATAGATCAGCTTAAAGTACTGAAGTTTCTTGTTTTGTCTTGCTTGAGACTTGTGGGAAGCTGGGTTATTGCTGTCTTGGGTCAAAGAAACTCACTAAACTCTGAGTGGAATAATGAACTCTGCTAAAGATTCTGCCTCTTCTATTTATCTTCTAATTTATGGTTGTTATGGAGAAAAAGAAATGAATCCCAAAACAATCGATTCGAATCCTTTGGTTTTTTTCAGCTGCTTGATCTTAGTGCAGATTTTGTGCTGAGTTGTTTTAATTAATAAAGTAGGGACATGCACTTTTTTCCATTCTTGCATAGTATAAAGTGAAGAGGTATCTCTTTGTTTTTAAAGCAGACTAACAAATTTAGAAGTGAGAATTACTGTCTGTGTAAATAATGAGTATTTGCTTTTGTTAAGCAAGAGACAGTGCTGGAATACAGAAGGAACAGAGTGTTTCTGAGGCAGGATAGCTACTGTTTAAACCCATCTGCCTTGTGTAAGAACTCTTGTCTGTTCCCGCCATGATTCACGTATTCAGAGTCTTGCCACTAGGTACTTAAAAAATGTATCTGGTTTTCCTTTGTGATGTTCTCCCTGCTCCCCAACTCCGGTTGGAAAGTTGTTAGTAATATGAACTTTATAGGGTCTAATCAGAAGTTCAATAAAAAACTGTTACAAAAATCTCCCGGTGATTCTCATATCTAGTACATGGTTGAATGAGTGCTGTATGAATTCTGTTCTACTGCAGATGAGTTCAAGTCCCACACTTTGAAGCTTACCATTTTCTGCTTTATGTTGTGCCATTTAATGATTGGAAGTTTATCAAAAGTTTTTACAGATGCATGCTAATTGCTTAAAGAAAAAAAAACAGACCAAAAAATAACAACTAGAAAAACTAAACCCCAATCACACCTGCTTAATCTTTTGAATTGTGTCAAATACTAAAGGCAAATCCCAGAATCTTTTTCCTGTTCTATTCTTATATGTGACACCGTGTATCTGATGAAGATGCCCAATGTGAAGCTAAAATTTGTGTTTTAAGTCTCCCTTTCTGTATTTCTGCTTTTCTGATCTCCAGGGGGAAATGAAAGGATTCAGCCTTCTTAATCAAAAGTTAAACAGTTGAAAACTTTTATCTATTCATTTCAGTGTATTCTGCAAGTTCAGCAGATGTTGACTTAAATGATGCAGATTCCAGGTTGGTTGTCCATGACCTGTAAGCTGGGATACACTACCTACACTGGACATTGCCTTGAGCAATGTCATCTTTTCTTCACTGAGCACATTTAAGAACTGGTTTGAAATCAGTTTAGCTGAGTTCTGTCAATCTAACAGGAGCATCTGAGGTGTTTGCAATTTTAGCCTTGGGCGCCAGAAAATATTTTTTAGAGAAAGTAGGAATAGTTAAAATTTTTTATTTGAAGTGAAGTTTTTAAATAGATATGAGTTGGTTACCTGTTAGCATGTTGCTGGCTCTAAATTTTGTCTAATTTGCAAAGCCAGCTTCTTCCTGGATTAAAAAAAATGGCTGTTACAGTGGCTTGGGGAGGAGGGGGGGATATCTCTGGTTTATGTTTTTAAAACTAGGTATACATAAAATTCAGCTGTAAATTAAAGGTGAAAACCACATGGCATAGGTATTATAAAATGTAGAAAAGTGAACTTAAGACAAATTTAGGAAATTAACTACTATTAAAAAGTGTGTTCCCCTCATTTCATGCTAACATTGCAGTACTTCTAGGATTACTAAAATGCTTTTTAATGCTCTGGTTTCTGATTTGTGTTAATGTTATGTTTGAAAATAAATATTTTGATGAATTCGACTGGATTCATAGAGCTGATAGTTCACTCACTGTGTTGTAGTTTGGTAGGTTGATACAAGAAGCTGTTCCTTTGGAGCTTCAGCAGGTAAGAAAAGTGTCAGTTGATTTCAGTGCAGTCTAGTTGCTGGATTTCAGTCAGTTTCAAACTTTCTAAATAATAGAAACCAAGAAGTAATTTCTCAATAACAAATAGTTTCTGAGTAGGAGAAAGATAGATCTGCTGGGAGAGATGAATGACTTTTCTCCAGTTCATAATTTCAAAGCTATTTGTGGGGAATAGACAGGTTGTTTGAGTGACACAGAAATTATAATTGAAAAGAAACCTGAAAATTCCCTTGAAACTGTTTGTCTTCTGAAATTCCTCTTCTTTGTAAAACTTAGTGTCAGGCATCAGTTTCATGGAATGCTCTGAAGGCTTGTAACTTCATTAGCTTGCAGTAGGCACATGGTGTAATACAGACTCCTAAGCTTTAGTTTCTCACAAGCCTGTCAAGCTAGGAATGTTATGATTTTTTTTTTTGATTTTTTTTTTTTCTTTCTCAGTGAACTGGTGTTTTCTGATAACTGTTTTTTTTTTCTAACAGCTTTTCTTAATGGAAAGCCAAATGTTCTTTGATTCTGATAATCCAGGAAGTGTGCAAGACCTGTTTATTTGTTGTATTTGTTTCTTGACTCTTAGACTCTCTCGCAGATGCTGGTTAAATGTGTGATACTGCATAGTAGTAAAACAATGTTGTGACCAATTCATTGTTACAGACTCACTGTGGACTTGACTTTTCTGTGGTTTAGTGAACATCTGACTTGGCCTCCATGTAGAAGAAAATAATTTGTCTAACAATTCTAAACTTTGTAGGTAAAATAGCCAAACTTTTTAGTCCTCTTGTAAATCTTAAAATGATAATTAAGAAACAGTCACATGCTTTAGGCATATGGTTTTCTGAAAGTGACAGTTGATTCTATGTCTTGTTCTTAGGCATTATTCTCCTCATGTTGTAAAACACTTAAATTTATACCAAATGAGGAAGTTGTGAGCACTTTTCCAAGATGGATGTAATAATCTTTTACAGTGTCTTCCTCCCTCTGATTTTCCTTCTCTAAGGATACAAACTATGAACTGATCAAATTATTGCCAGTGCTGTTCTGAGTAACAGTTGGTATCTATCTAGCTCTAGATGTAGTGTCTTAGAAAAAGAAAGGCAGGATAAGCTTCAGTCTGAAGAACACCAATATTCACACAATTCACATATTTAAATGTCCCAGTGCAGCAGCTGGGGTTAGATTATTGTTGAAAGAGAGTTTTTAGAGTGAACAGAAATGAAGTTTTAGTAACTATCACTTGGAAGCATTTTTCTCTCTCCCTATCCACAGAGCAGCATAGTCACTTCTGAAGTATCTTCCTCATGCATTTTAAATTATAAATAACAGAATATCTGGCTCAGGATATCTGGCTGCTACATTAGAAATTAAATCTACTTTTAATTTTGGCAATGCGTGAAGGTACAATAAAAGGTGTCATGTTGGGCTCTCCTGTTTACAAGTCTGGAAGGACACATGGCAAGAAGATTGCTTTGGAGAATGGAGCTGCTTCCCTTTTTATTGAACCTCATTTTTCTCGCTGTGATTTATAAATACCTGAACTCAGAGTTGATGCTAATTACAGTCTTTATTTAACCTACAAAAACTTCCCCCTCCCACCCCCGTTGGCTGCCACCCTTTTCTTTAAAATTGTGAACAATTGTGGAGGAGGCACAACACTTCCTCTTTTTGTTCTGCCTCTGAGGTATGGCCACTGTCAGTCTCCCTCTTTGTATTCAGCTTAATGCTTGTAACTGCTTCATGTTGCAGCTAGTGTTTTTGATGTGCATAGTATTTTTCTGAAACTATTTCATCACTGTCTTCATCCCACAATAAAGCCAGCGTGGAGAGTTGAAACCAAGGATTTTTATCCTAAGTGAAAAGTAAGCAGTTCGAACTGACGGTTCTGTAGGCTCATTTCACGTTTTGGTCACCCTGTCTTGCTGGCAGCAGCAGTGTCCTCAGTTGCATTAGTTCTTGGAGTCATGCTTTGCAGAGAAGGAAAAGCATCATTTTAGCTATGGTTTGGAATTTGTATTGGAGTCTAAATAGAGGATTTCCTCCCTTTCATTTTGGAATCTCTGGTATGTTGGTTCCTGTTTGCTCAGGGAACTGAATCAATATGGTAAAGAAAATGAGTGTTTTAAGTTAAATGTTTAGAACTTTCTATTATAAGAGAACTTTTTTAGTGCTGTAAGCAAGAAATGGATTCAAGCTAGACAACATACTCAACAGAAGCCCCCTCCCTGCTCCATTCCTATGCAAAATCTGTCCTAAATTAAGTCTCAAGCATTTTTCTGCAAGAAAAATGGGTTGCTTTTTACCTGATAATCTGGCCAACACTTTATCAAATAATGTATTTTAAGAATAGATATTCTGTAGTGACGTTACAAACAGGAAAAATAAAATGTTTGAATAAAGATAATTTTTACTTCCGTTGTCATGTTTTATGTCTTGAGTATTGTCTAGCAAATTACTTTCTCTTTTTTTTCTTGCCATTCATATAAATGGCTAAAAAGTGATTGAGTATTTAATTACTGGTTTGTGTGTTTGTATTTTTTGGGGGGGGGGGTTTGCCTTTTTTTTCTTTTTTTTTAATCTCAGTGCTTCAGTTGTTTCGTACTATAGTCAATCCTTTCCAGATTGTTGTAGTAGTAGATTTAAAAACAAATATATAAGTAGAACCAAACTAAAACAAGCCACCATCAACAACAAAAACCCCGTGACTTTGAGATTTATGTCAATATCTAAGCAAGACTAAAATTTTTAATCCTTCTATGGTTGGGGGGGGCAGTGGGCAGACAGCTGCTGACCTGTGGAAGGAAGGGAGAGGCAAAAGAAACAGACACAGATGTTAATGCTTAATTTAAGTTTCTCTGTTAAACACACTGCTCCACTCCCATAAAATATTAAAATAACTCTTCTCTACAGGGTATTCTCCTTTAACAAGTTGTAAGGGAATTTCTGCTTATATGCTGCTGATGGGATAAAGGTAACTAGGTAAAATAAAAGAAATGGATGTAATTATTTTATGTTTTTTCAAAATTTTGAATCAGGGCTACAGAAAGCTCATAAAGTATTTTCTAAATAATTGAGAGTGTTCTGATTTATCAAAGGAACTTGGTGATGGCTGAGTAATAAACACATACTCTCAAGGGTTTTTAGTTTCTGATATAATTAATTTTATTTTCCTGTCAGTTGGAGACAAAAAAAGCGTGAAAGTTTGGAGCAGATAACCATTTTTCAGGTAAACCACTTCCTTTCTGTAGTGGCAAATAATGGTGGGCAACAGAGTGCAAGTTGCACCTGGAAAATATAGGTGTGTACTTCAGAAGGCTGTAAGTTAACATGGTTAGAAGCTAAAAGATGACTGAACATGAGCTCCAAGTCCCGTTCCTATGAAAGGGATGACTTGTAAGAAAGGCAGATGACTTTTTTAAGTAAGTCAAAACAAAATACTGCTTCCTACTCTTGCACCTGTATTAATGATAAATAATATTTATCAGTAAATATCGATGCACTATTGAGAGAGAATTTGAAGAAAAGTGAAAGGTTTTCTTTCAGGGAAACAGCAGCTGGTGTTTTGTCTGCCTGGGGTACATTTTAAAAAAAATTAAAGGCAGTTCTAATACTTCACAAAACCAATGAAACTGAATTCTGTCTGCGGTATGATTGTTTTAATCCAAGGTGTCTGTCTTTGTAAGGCAAACCACAAAACTTCCTCCAGATATACTCCTGTATTGGGCCAAGCCAAATAATGCATTCATGAGAATGTACAGAATGGGTAGAAGGAGAATTGAAGTTTTTTATTTAGATATAGTACTATTTTGAATTACATGCTGTTTTCAAAAGGAATCACTTTTCAGGTGTGTGAAACAGGACAAAGTTACAAAGATAGTGGGGGGGAAATCAAGTTCATTTTTCTCATGGTTATGTCAGTGAGTTTTAGCTCAGAACTTGATGTTTGTGTGTTATACCTTGGCATGAAGTTTCTGCTACTTAATTTAAAGTGTGTATGCAGTGAAGGGGGCAGGTAATGGAGGTGGTTGGCTTGTTGGTTGGTGCATAAACCAGTATGCCAGATGTGTCTTTCAGTCCCCACTTGTCCATAATTTCTTTCCAATGTGATTTTAGATTCTGAGATTCCTCATACAAATTATGTAATAGTCCTCATAGATCAAGAAATACCAACTCAAAATATGGGTTGTGTGACTTCAGAATGGGAACAGAATTCATATGTCAACTAGATAAGTGTTTAGAGGCAAATGCAAAAACAGAAATTGAACTCTTTAGTTGTTATCAAGTCTATTTAACAACTGGGTAAAGTAACAGTTGCTGTTACCACACCAAAAAGTAAAAGAAAGTAGTTTAATTTTAATGCTGTGTCTGGCAGTACTGTGTTCAATCTCATTAAATGTAATCTTATACTTTGGATTTTCCTAATTACATTTTAAAGACCATTTAGTAAATTTTGCAACCTTTTAAGAATTGAAATCAGCAGTTCTGAACCTACTTTCACATTAGTTTTGATTTAAAAAGCAACATTAATGGGCTAAACTCCACACTGCTTAAAGTGTGCAATTTTTTTTTCTTCAACATTTAATTGTTTTCTCTGCCAAGAATATTAAATTCAGAAAATCAGGAGGATACATCAATCTTCCTTGCTGATGCTTGTTACTTAATAAGATCTCAAAGAGGAGTAGGGGTGAGGCCTGATTTTATGTAAGAAGCTAAATAACAAAGTGTTTTGGACTTCAATAAAACAATTTGAACTGCCATAATTCAGACATGATTCTTGGTGTACTAAGCTACAAAGTGAAGAGCGATGGAAGTAAACTTTTAGGCTCACAGAAGTTGTGAAGATTTCAGCGTACACTGCTGCTAACTTTCTTAGGTGTGTTAACAAAATTGTGTTTTACAGAACCTCAATGTTCTTTTTTTCCTACAATGCCTCCAGAGGCCATAGTGCTTAAAGCTTAAAAGTCTCATTTTGTTGTAGTAAAAATACACGTGCATGCCCTGTCCTTCAAAGCAGTGTGTAGCAGTCTTACCCTGTGCCTAGCTGATGATGTGCTGGAAAAGAAGGGAAGAACTTAATTTGCATGGACTCAGAATCTTCCAAATTCCTTAACACATAGAGCAACATAGAGAGGACAATAGGATCTCATCTAAAGGGTAACCTTTTACATCAGATGAAAAGTAGAGCAGTACCTATGAATCAGATGAGCAATCTTGATAACCATCTCCCTCTTTCTTTCAAAATTTTTCTATCCCCATAAGGAGCATTCATCTACTGTTTCTGGTATTCTTCCAGAGGTATGAATAAAACAGTCTTTATGGCTTAGAAAAATATCAAACCAGAAATGAATTTAGTTAGAAGTATTTGGACTTTTTTCTTTGAGCAGATGAACTGATAAAAGGCTTATACTTTCCTAAACTGGAAAGAAGCTGCAGCAGATCAGAGGAGGGGAGAGCAAGTATAAACAAAAGGTTTTTTTAGGCAGCTTACTGTGAGGTCATTGATGTCATTATTATAGTTTGTACAAGTTTTGTGAGGCATCTCTTGAGATTTAGTATTGTTGTGTTTTAGCACTGAGTAAAAGAACAAATGAAAAGTGCTTTGTTAAAATTTTTTAACTAAAAATGGTTACATTTTAGTGAAATGTCCTAAATATAGGCTTTAAAAAAAAGCCTTGTAGCTAAAGCCGTAGAATTGAATTACTTCTGAAACAGAAACGTGGAAAGGGGAAGAGAAAAAAGACTAGTAAACAAAAAAGTCAAAGAGGAAAGGAAATATATCTGCTTTTATGAAATGGAGTTTCATTTGAAAAGAGCACACAAATTCAGGAGTTAATATGGCCATATACAAGATTAGAGGAATCAAGAAATTAATGTGATGTAGGGTGCATTACAGCTATCAAAAACTATTTGGTAGAACCTGTGCATATATTGCTATTCCCTTTCCCATCTACAGAGTAAGTACTCCTACCTTCAGACCCACTAAGTGGTTCATTTGAAAGTGGTAGTCAAATGTCAGCTTCCATTTATTACATGGTATTTATTCTTTTTTAGGCTGTTCTTCTAACACATAGTCTGAGTCATTCAAATTTTTTTGAAAACATACTTGCAGTGTCCATTCACTTAGAGGATGTGGGGAGGGAAGGAGGAGATGGGTGTTGAAATCAACTGTGAAACTGAAGTTACCGTTTCCTCTCAGAAACATTATGGAGATAAAGCTTTTGGAAAAACAATAGCCAATGTATAGCTAAACCTGTCTGACCTCAATTCATATTGTATGACTGTTCAATTACTGTATCTGTCCAAAATTAACGTAGACCAAATTTAGACCAAATGCATTAAAATTTCTGTAAATCTTCACCTCGTGATTTTCTCTGGGCTTAGTGCAGCATAGACTGTCCATTGCTTCCACAGGGACTGCGTGGCTACTTCTGAGTTTCTGAATGGAGAAGGCTTTTATAATTCACAGCTGTGCAGGTGCTGCCAAGGAGTAGGATGAAGAAAGACTCTTACCTGACCACTCGAATACCTCTAAGTGTGTATAAGCTGCACAGTGTTGGACGCTTCCATGGAATATAGGAATTTGATTATTACTCTGTTTTATTCATGACAAAGAATTTTACAGCCTGCACTGTTCATGTGTGGCACTCTCTAACGTATAGATAGGCTTTAAGATGTTTCACACACCAAGCAGTTTACAGTGATAAAATATTATGGAAAACTCTGATTTAAGCTTTGTGAGCAGCTGAAAGGTAGCTTCTCTTTAAGGTTTTAAGTAAAAAGTTGTGAAAACAGTCTAAAGACTTCCTTTGCACTTAATAATCCTGTTTTAAGTCTGAGTAAACTTGTAGAGACACTTAACACAGTGGAATTAATTCACAAAGTATTGGTTTTTTGAATCGCTCAATAGTGGTAATTGCTCTTCACCTTGCAACTTCTCTGACTTGATAAAATAGTTAGTAGGATAACTCAATAAAAACCTTGCCATAGACCCTTGGCCCATATTAGACTTCTCTGGTTTAGACAAGACAGTACAGCATCCCACTTCTAGTTCTACTGTGCTACCTCTGTCTTGAGGAGGGGTGCAAATCAGTGACTACTAAGCCCACAGAAAATTACTCAGCTATTCAAGTTCCTCACTTCCCTTGGGATCCTGCATTCCATGCTCATGGCCAAGACCATTGTTAACTGTCACATCACTGATTATCTCTTGCTTAATGATAAGTAGCAGCTCGATAGTGCCCTCCCCTATTGAGCTTGTCCACCACCTCAGGCAGGTTTGTCCTCTGGACACCACAGCATCCTCTGGGTTGCTAGCTAGCATGTCTTGGTGATTATGCAGCCTGTTTTGTTTTGGTTTTTTGTAATGGTGGTGGGTTTTGGGGGGGTATTTTTGGTTTTTAAGACTTCATCTACCTACCCTTGATTGGCAGTCTTTACAGTCTGTAACACTGATATTCACTATGATGTTCACCTGGTTGAATCCTGACTTGTAAATTTTTAACTGTCCTGTAGCCCATCCTGGAGCCAGGCTAAGGCTCCATTTTTTTAAGTTAAAATCTAAGCACTGTCCTTGACTTTCTCACTTCCCCTTTCATAAAAGCCAGTATCCATCCACTGCAGTTGAGCAGTTGTGTGAACTGCCTCACCAGTAAGATCGTTATGTGCTCTGGTTTATAATCCCTGGTTGCTTCCTGTTCTGAATGTATTCATATACAGCTACTTAAGGTGTGTCTCTGCTTATGCCACTTGTTCAGGGGGACTGTGAGGACTTCCTTGTGTGCACTTCTGCCATTCTCTTCCTTTCTAGGCTTCAGTCTCCACTTTCCTGACAAACCTAGTTTTAAGACCTCATTATGAGGCAAGGCCGTTGGCAATGATGATTTGCATTATCAAATAGATCCTGTCTTTCTCGAGCCCTCTGTTTCTCAAAGGATCCTAATGTCATAAGAGCTGAAGTCCTGCCTGCAGCCATGTAGTCAGATGTTGATCACACAGGATGTTTGTTTGCCCTAGGAAAGCCTTCACCCTGATCAACACCTGGGCTCTGGTATTTATTACATTGACACCTGTGCTCCTGTAGTTAGCTCTGGTCTGCTGAAAATCACATTTGGCAGTATCATGGTGGCCAAGTAGATGAGTAACATGATATTTTCAACAGCCAGATGGGCCATAAGAGTTTCTCTATAGTGTTGTGGGTTTGGACCAGAGGCAACAGCTGAACTTCGAAGATAGCCAGTCTAGCTGCTGGGCAGAAGCCCCATGGCAATCTGCAGTTACTGTCACCTGTTGCTTCCTTTTGGTGGCTTTGGCTGTGACCCATGGCTTGTATGCCAAACCTGATAGAACTTGCTCCTGGGCTGTTTGCCTTTTTGGTAGCCAAATAGCTCCTGATGGAAAACGAGAGCCCCCTTCCTGTTGCTAGAGGTCACAACTTCAGCCTCACTCCTGGTGGGAGTTCCTGTCCATTCCCAGCCCCGAGTGAGGAAAGTGGTATTGTTGGTCAGGGAAAGGCAGGAGGGAGAGCTAATATAGGGAAAAAAACCCGTTCACAGCTTTATTCAGAAATACTAACTGTGGAAACTTGTAGCTGGGTTAAGACTAGCTCTGTAACAAATTTCTACTTAGGAAGACTGTTGGAGGAACCCAGCTTGGATTTTAAAGGGTGTCAGATAATAAAGAAAGCTGTTTCTTTCTACATGAAGATATAATAAATTTATTAGAGAAAGAAGGAGTTTGAAAAATCGGGGTATTGTAAGTTACTAGAGCCAAGTGTTGCTTTTCAGTTTGGAGCTAAAGTGTCAGATCTCGAGTAACAGTTTTGGAAGGCAGTTCAGAGTCAGAGGCAATGAACCACCATGAGACAGCAAATTCTATAAAACTATTTTGAAGCAATTTTTTTCTATTAGTGAATCATGAAAAAATAAAAGCAATTTGTATTTCTGACTGGTTTCTGTAGGCTCTTCAGGTTCTGGAGAGTTCCAAAGCTGCTACTACTGTTTGCTTAAGCATACTGACTCAAGAAGAAAACAAAGATATATTGAACTGCTTGTGTCCAGATGGTTACATTTTTGGAAACAGTGCCAGCATTCATTCATGAGTACTAGAAACTAAGATGTGTCTTCGTGTTGAGGTTAAACTAAAATTGTATCAATTCTGCTGAAAGGCAGTAGTAGTTTGTGGAGCATGGAAGTAACACAGGTGCTTTCTGGGAAAATTTTAGCCTAAGGTCTGAAAAAAGATTCTCTTGATGTTCTTAGGTTGTACAGGTAAGTGTTCTTTTAAAAGAAGGCATCCAGTGTCCAAAGGTGAGGAAGCAAATGGTTTGGCCAGGCTGTCTGTTGTGGCTCCTTGGGGAAATTCTGTAATACTTCAGGAAGAGAAGCACCCCTTTGGATGGGTAGGATGGAATTAAGTTTGGTGAATTAGCAAAGAAGCGGGCTGATATATTCTCTCCTCAGGGTAAAAAAAGGGGGGGAAAACCCAACAACAACAAAAGAACCCTAACAACTCCCACCGTGTGCTTATTGCCATCTTTAGTACAAGCTGTATGGAAGTCTGTTTGGAGGTTGCATTCTTCCTTGACAAACTGGGGTTTCTGCACTGTGGTTTTGCATAGGCAGGAGCAGGTAATGGGGCAGACAGAAATAAGTACTACACTCCACAGGGTAGGAAGGGTGGTATGTGTCCAAAGACCAGGGAGCTTTTGGGTGCTGATTGGGATGGTAAATAAGCTTCCTGTTGTTTGATTGATGAAGTCCTGAAAAACAGGAGTTGCTATTTGCTCTTTTGAAATAAGCGGAGTTGTCTCCAAGAGCTGCTTCATTCATTTCTTTACCCAGGGACAATAACTTGGCAGAACGTAACTAGCTACTGACCTAAAATGGATTACAGTCTGTAACATTAATGGCAATACACATGGTGTGTTTTGTATTTCCACTGTGTTGTGTTTGGAAGATTGCTATCTTAACTTCAGGCTTCATCTCTCTTGCCTTTTTTGTCTGTAACCCTTTGAAGCCAGAAGAGCAGGGAGTTTATGCAATGCTAATATGATGTGAATTTACCTTACATTGAATCTAAGAGTGGCTGAATGATGCTTTAAGGTAAATTAGTGTGCGCCTGGGCTTTGGATTTTTTGCTTTCTAGTTCCTGTAGGCTGTTTAAAAGATGTGTGTGTATATATTTGTTAGAGGACAGTGGTTTTGTCATTTAATTTGTATTGTCTCATGGTACTATATTTATTACAAAGAAAAGTGGAAAACGAAATCCATATAGTTCAAGATAAAAGATACAAATCCATTTATAGCTCAAACAGCAGATTTGTAGAGGTTATAATTGATTCACGGTATAGTCCATATATTAAAATTAC
Source organism: Trochalopteron elliotii (assembly GCA_024734555.1). Taxonomy (NCBI): domain Eukaryota; kingdom Metazoa; phylum Chordata; class Aves; order Passeriformes; family Leiothrichidae; genus Trochalopteron; species Trochalopteron elliotii. The sequence goes on from JANPWX010000413.1 coordinate 2,439,697, forward strand.
TTTGCAATGCAAATTTTAACAAAATCTGACTTGTCAAACTGAACAGCTCCTATATGTTAAGATAGCTTCCCATGTCTGCTTCAAATATGGTACATATTTATTCCTCCTTATACTAGTGTACATACAATCTAAACCAAAAAGTAAATACAAATTCTGGTGAGAGAGCAGGATGTTCTGTTGTTTTTAAAGAGATCATATGATGAGCAAATTTTGTGATTCTGAGTGTTCTTTGTTGATGGCAGTTGTTTCCTGGATATTTTGGTATTTTTATGTGGTGTGATGATAAAATAGTCTTGAAAAGTTCTGGTTTAGCAAAATAGCTATGGACAGGTCTTTGGTATAAAGAATGAGAACCTTCAAATGCTGCTTTGAATTATCCTCTTATTTTCAAATAAGCCTATTATTTGGAAGGAGAAAGGGGGGGGGCACTTGGAAACTGTTTCTGTATTGAACAAAGCTGTTATACTGATGCTGTAAATTGTCACCATATTTCATCAGGTGTCATGCTTGTTTTTTTGTGGGTTTGGGGTTTTTAATTTATTTTTTTTTATTTATCAATCATTTGATTTCCTCTGTGTCTCATCACTCTCATTGATGTATTTAATTTTCAGTAAATACCTAAACATGCTAGCTGGTAAATCTGTAAAATAATTGGATTTCTTTAATCCTCAATTTTGAAACATTTTTGTACGGATACAGAAGACTAGAGAGCACTGTCATGGTATCAGAAGCAAAACAAGCTTGCTTTTTTTGTATTTGTTGTAATATTAGCCTGCTCAGATTATGTAGGAGGTCATGAGAAGTTCCTAATCTTAAAGTTTTCAATTTTTTTCCTTTTCATTTTTTCTTCTCTCTGTGCATGACTTTGATTCTCAGCCTAAGAGAGAAACTCCTTCACTTGCTTAGAGCTGTGAGGCTAATCCTCCCACCTTTAGGATTCTGTGGTAGTTATTTTAAGTCTAATGAGGTTGTTGGGGCATGGCTTAATAGGGTGATTGTGGGCAGATGGCAGTTGCCTTGTCTTATTTTTATCTTTTAATGCTGTTGAGTAGTACTATAGCAGAAGGAGTAAATATTTGTTTGATAAATGTAACAATTTTTGGAATTGCTTTTAGAATTTGAGGATACTTGTTACCAGGTCTCTGGAATTTGATTTCCTTTAAGAAACTTTTGATTTACTGTTTTAAATGTTTCTTTTGTCTCCAGGTTTTGAAAGTATTTTAGAAGGGCTTTATGGACCAAGGCTACGAAGAGACCTCAGTTTATTTGAAGGTAAATGAGCCAGCTTTTAGTGCAATGACCTTAACTTACTGGATTTTCTTTCAGCTAAAAGTAGTTTCAAGTATGTATCTTGAATTTGGAAAAGGAAGTCTTCCAAGGCTTTTCTTTCCAATGTGCATTTATTCTTTTTCTTGTCATTGCTGTGCATAAGCAAAACATGAGGTAGAACGCTACCTAGGTTTTGTTCCCATACAAGGGAATTTGGATTAGCTAAGCTTTTCTGCGAAGCTCTCATGAGAAGGACTTATTCTTCTGGAATAGTGCATCTCCTACTTTGTTTTTGAACACTATTTAGAAAGGGCAGACAAGCTGCTCAGCTTCCTATTGACATTAATTGGTAAAAGGAAGGTAGTGGATGCTAGTTTGGTGTTGTAGTGGTTAGAAAAGTTTATGCTTTTTATAAATTCATACTTTTTTGCATCTTTATTATCTGCACACCAAGCTTTTAATTTTTACAATACTATATATATATATATATAGTTGTATGTTTAGAAGTGTGTGTATATATATATATATATATATATATATACACACTCCTTTTCCATTACCCTTATAAGACCTAATATTAATCCAGTTGGGTTTGGTTTTGCTGGAATAGCTGTCAATAACACATAAGTCCTTAGTTAAGTATGGAATTATTTATCTGTCTTTGAAAATATGGGGACTATACGGACAAAAATGGCTTTGGAGTGTTGAAAGAATTGCTTTGCCATGTTCATTTTATGATTTTTAAAAATGTTGTTTCTATTATCAAACCTTAAAAATGTTCCATCTCATTTCTTTATGATTCTTTGTCTGATAGTGTAATTTGTAAAGTATATCACTTATTTAGTGCTAGTACATAAGGCAGAGTGGTACGTACTGTACATCTTTGCTTAGAATACTTTTGGAGCAATTGCTTTAATTTGGTTGCTGTTTTGTCCCCTTCATAATGTGCAAGTTCCTTGGCCTGTATCATAAGCATAACAAAGTATTTTCATGGGGAAGGGGAGGAACTTGGAATACTACTTTGCTGATGTTTTCAGAATATTTTTTCCTGTCTCAAGCTAGGCCTGCCACTAATAAGAAATAAAAACATTTAAGAAATATGTACAGTTGGATTAAAGCTTGTTTTCATGACTAGTATTCTCATCTGCTGTGATAAGCAAGGAAACATTTGGAAAGGAAACAGGATACTGTTATAAGTATGCAGCATCTCTTTTATATTTTTTTCCTGGTTGCAATTCCAATATGTTGTATGTATTGGGCTTTACACTGATTAGTAGCTAAAGCTTTCTTTTTTGTATCAAAGGGTTTACATTTTCTTCTTTTTTTGCCTTTTTTTTTTTTTTTTTTTTTTTTTTTTTTTTTTTTTTGCTTTTGAATAAGAAGGCAGAAAGTACTGAGATAATGAGGTAGTGGCCAAAGTCTAAGCTACAGTTAAAGGGGCATGATACACTATACAGTAAAATTTATATTGCTCCTTTAGAGTTCATGTGTGCAGATATTTGGGTTGTCTTAGGAGTAAAGTTTTAACTTTGACTTTGAACTTATTTGCCTCACACCGTTGAAGATTTCTTACCTATTTAAAATGTCGTATTTCCATTGCTTGCATATCTTTGCTATTTGATGACCTTGTGACTTTGTCTTGCAAATTAAATTCATGTTTATCTAAAATGCAACGTTTCAGAGCTATTTTTTTTTCCAATGTCTGAAATTTTTTGTCAGTAATGTGCAAGAGTTCTTCAACAATTAAAGCCTATTTCCATGTCTGATGCATCTATAAAATTGATTTAAGTTCTGGAGCCAGCAGCAGAAGAGAGATGGAATGGTAGGTTGGGATGCCCACCTTACCTTACTCTCGTTTTGGTTCATTTTTATAGATATAGTATCTGTAACTTCAGTAATGCCACCTGAAATTGTTTATACTGGCACAGTAGAGGTCAGATTTATCATTAGTATAGTATACAGGGCTATTTCTGATTTGAAATTTGAATTTTGTTGTAAAGATTAATACACAGCTCCCAAGTAAAATTTGTACAAATCTTTCTACTGTCCTAAGTGCCACTTTTCACTTTACAGATAATGAAACCAAGATACAAAGTAACTAATTTGCCTTAGTTATAGGATATGGCTGGTAGAATTAGAACTCATTAGAGTTTTTAGACTCTAAGCAATGTGCCTGAATTACTGTATCTTTCAGGCTGTTCATTTTCCTCATCATAACCACTAAGCTAGGGGACAGTTGACAGTCAACATATAATATTATGGCTCATTAGCATCAAGTGTGTTTCCTCAAACATGCCTCAAGCAATTATGTGGCTTTCTTGTGCAGAAATATGTAAGAACTGGCTGAAATATATGCTGCTTAGATACAAGAGCATTTTTTCTCTTATGTTGTTGGCTTTATGTATTGTGACATGAAAAAAATCAATAATGTGCATAAAATGTAATATGATTGCTATATTTCCTCCTTAGTTTTGTCTTGAAATAGTATTTGATCTATTGATTAAAATATTGTATTATCTTAAAGTTACTTGAATGAATAATAAATAGTAATGACAAATTTAAATAGGAAAAGGTGCACTTCAGTTTTATTAGACTATGACACTTTTCCAAGAAAACATCTTTTGAACCTTTTTTTGTGTCTTGAAATTCTTTTATATGTAGGATTTATTTTGGACTTGCTAAAGTGGTTCTTGTCACCATTATTCAGCACCAGTTTGTTTTCCTGACTGCCTGGATTCTGCAGCTTCTTGTTGCAAAGGGGTCAAGTTCTGTATCTTGGCCTCTGACCTTGGTTCAAGCTCTGAACTGAGTCTTCTTATGTCTTTGAATCTTTAGGGCTTTCTACTGCTTTCCTTATATCCATTTTCAGCTAAATAGATACACACATAAATTGTTATTCTTTACATTCTACTTATGGATAGTTAGCTAAACTGTTAAAAAGCTTTTTCTCTAATCAGGTGGTATGTGTGTGCTTCCTTTTTGGGGAGATTATTCTACGGGAGGATTATTTGGGGGGGGATTATGCTGGGGTTCTGTTCTCTTAAGCACTGAGGAAAAGCTTTGTCTTGTTGGAGAAAAGCAGCTCTCAGTGCTCTTTCTCTGCCAGGAAAAAGTCATCTTTATACAGGATGAAAGTTTTTATTTTTCCTTATGTTGTTTTGTAGTATTCATAGTAATGAAAAATTACATTAGAAATACAAATCTAATGGAATTGGAGTTTTTATGAAATTAGAAATATGAAGGACTTGATAAATATTTCAGATGTTTTAATGTACTTATTAGGAAGCAGTAGTGCTGTATAAAAAGAAAGGGGTGATGTGTTCAAAATTGTTGCAAATAGCTGGAAAATCTTTTAGAACATTAGTATAATAAAAAAATACTGGTAAGTAAGGGTTGAATTTTTTAAAAATCTATTTTGTATTTAGACTTACTAGACAATTATTTCACATTTTAAGATGTAAACATCAAATCTGTCCAGTACTACACATGTCTGAATTAAATTACTTAATTTGGCATTAATTCTTGGGAAAAGTGGTTTGGGGGAAGAAAGATATGAGGATCTTAAGAAGTGAAAAAAAATACTTTTTTGTCAAAGTTCACCATTTTATTCATAATAAATGGATGTAAGTTTAACAGCTGTGTACTAAAGGGTTTTGGTTTCAAATAATAATCTGTACTGTGTTTAGTATTAAAATCCTGTTTGCACAGTCTTAGCAACTTTTTCTTGTGGGCTGGCAAGCGTTATAGGTTGTCTGCAAATTTTTCATCATCTGACCCCAAGCAAGATAAAATGGAGAGGGGAAGATGATCCTCATGCTAAATTCAATGCAGCTGAGGAAAGTTTGTTTGGCTTAAAGTGCTGTCTGTGCCTCTGATTTTTCTGAGTATGGCTGCCTGTAATCTGTAGTTAAAAACTTTATAATGATCTCAGGATGCTTCCTGTGGTGGTGACCTGAGACTGTTAGCTGTCTGGCATTTGATATATCTTGTATACATCTGATGTCAGTTTTGCTTAGCTCACTGGCAGACTTAATATGTCTTGTACATGATTTATACTATTTTGAATAAAGGGTTTAGTGTTATGTAGAGCTAATGTTTCTCAAGGTTTGCTATTTTGGAAATACATAAAGATTGCTCTCTAGTTTGATTTTTACAAGTGGAAATTCAGGATTCCAAGGCAGAGAACTTCTCTGAAAGTATAACACCTGTCCTAGAGTTAGGTGTAGAATCCTAAGGTTCATAAATAGTTTTCATGGTTGCAAGGAAAACAACAAACTTGTTATGAAGGAGTAGTGTTGTTTTTATGCTGTGGACGTCCAAAAGGAATAGCTCTAATGGCCTAGGACAGGTAGATTAATTCAGCAAAAATGACTCTATCTCTTGTTACTGTCCAGCAAAGAAAAATACCATGTCTGTTTTTAATCATCAACTGTCCAACCTGTAAAAATTGCTGGTTTGCATCCCTGAAAGCATATAATACAATAATACAGAATTCTGTTCTAAATTAGTATTTTAGTGCTGAGCAAACTAGATTTAAGTAATGATATGGAGTTACTTACATTATGTTTGTGCTCAACTGAAGAACCTTTATTTTTCAGAGTAATTTTAGTCTGATTTCGCCTTTTTAGTAATATCTTTGAGAAGAAGTAAAAGCTAAGCAGTTGTGGAAAGAGGGTGCAGTACAGTGGGCAGTGGGAAACAGCCCTGCAGACAACCAGGTCAGAGAAGGAAGAGGAGAGAGGTGCTCCAGTCACTGGAGCAGAGATTCCCATGCAGCCCTTGGAGAAGACCATGGTGAAGCATGTAGAACCTGCAGCCCATGGAGGACCATGTTGGAACAGATATCCACACTGCAGCCCACGGAGGACGCACTGGAGCAGGTGGAGATGTCCTGAAGGAACTACAGCCTGTGGAGATCCCATGCTGGAGCAGGCCTCTCAGGAATTGCAGCCCATAGAGAGGAGCCCATGCAGGAGCAGGTTTTCTGGCAGGAGCTGTGGGTCTGTGCAGTGGTCTCTTCCTGAAGGACTGTGCCCTGTGGAAAAGACATGTACTGGAGCAGTTCATGAAGAGCTGTGGTGGTGGGAAGAACACTGGAGCAGTTTGTGAAGGCCTGTAGCCCATGGGAAAGACCCCAAGCTGGAACCAGGGAAAAAAGAAGGAAGTGGCAGAGAGGAACTGTTATGAACTGAGAGCAGCCTGTTTCCCATCTTCCTTACACTGTTTGGGCTAGGGGGGAGGGGGAAGAGTCAGGAATGAAGGAGTGAAGCTGAAGCCTGGGAAGAAGGGGCGATAACAAGTTGGTTTAGTGTTTTCCCTTTCTTATTATGCATATCTGTTCTTATTGGCTATAAATGAAATTGATTCTCCCCCAAGTTGAGTCTGACTTCCCTATGACAGTAATTGGTAAGTGACCTCCCTGCCTTTATGTTCACCCACAAGATTCTCCCTGTGATTTTCTCCCCTACCATCTTACTACCTCACCTCTGCCCTATTGAAGAGGGGCAGTGAGAGCATCAGTGGACTGGGGGGCTGGCAGCCAGGCAAGATCAGGCTACCGTCATGTGCTATTGGAAGCAAATAATCTCAAGAACCTCCCTAAACAGAACTGACTGTAATTTAGTGGTATGGAGAAAAGGAGGAAACACACCTGGTAATTAATAATGGGAGTGAAAAAGTTGTTTCGGTTGTAAGCGCATGAAGTGGAAATGAACATGATGGAGAAGACCTTGTTTATCATGTTTGGATTCACCTGCCAAAACACTGCAGCTGTAATAAAGGCTGCTGCATAACTAGGAAACTGTAGGAAAACTACTGCCTGCAATGTGAGGAAGTCTGGTGTAAAGGTAAAAGATATCATCTTGAGATCTTGGTCCCCATGTTCAGGAAACAGGTGTTCAAGTGAGACTTGAGCAGAAGAGATGGAGTTGAATCTTGTGAGGAAAACCAGGTGGACTAGATTAGCCACAAAATGAAGTGTAAAGGGGATAATGAAAGTCTTCTCTACATGCATCAAGATGCTAAATACCTAGCTATTGTTCATGGGTACAAGAATAAAATTGCCACAAAAGCTAACTGGAATAAGTTGCCACGTGCAATTTTAAACAAGAAATTAGAAGCTTGATTTTAACTATTTGCACAGTTGGTTTGAGAAAAGTTTTAAAGTAACTGGTGTTCGTGAAGAGAAGGGTACTGGCTGAAAACTTAATTTTTGAAATGGAGCTTAGTAACTTGTTTAAAGAAAATAGATCGTCTCCGTTCAGTAGAAGACTGGGCTTGATATAGTCAATGTAAGTTTAAGTCCTGCATTCTGTCTAGACCAAAGTACATTTTCTGATAAAACATATAAAGGTACTTTTCTAGATAAATCAAGTGCTACAAGTGAGTAGAAGGCTTGGATTTACCTACAGTGATGATCAATTAAACTGCTATAAAGGATAATGCATGTAGCTCACATGGTGAGGAGTCCATGTCCTAATTCTTAGCTTAGTTTACCACAAGTTTACACACTTCAGTTAGAAAGAATGATGTCTGCAATTCAGAGCTTTCTTTGCAGTATTCAGATGCCTCCAGTAATCATGACAGATAATCAATTGAATTGCACGAGTTTGCCTTTTCTTTTAAGGAAGGCACTCTCTGCAATTTGTAAGTTGAGCTGTATGAGCCAGACGATAATTTGAAAATATCTGAAGAATTGAATATGGCTGAATGCATTGTACCAATAAATACATGTCATATTAGTGATGGGATTTATTGAGAGAATTTTAGGAAGTGTATTTTGTTCTCGAAATCAATGTTTGCTTGTTTAAAACATCTAGCTTTCTTTTCTTCCTTTAAGACTGTGAACCAGAAGAGCTAACTGACTGGTCTATGGATGAGAAATGTTCCTTTTGTAATTTACACAAAGAAACAGCCAGTGTAAGTATGAGCATTATAAGCATTAAGCATTACTCCCCAACACTCATTTCTTGGTATGAAAATAAGAGTCAGAGAATTGAATTTTGCAAATAAGTTAATTCTGCATTTTGACTCAAGGTAGTTTGATTTTAGTGGTTCTATTCCATTCAATAGCTCAGTAATTTAATTGTATATTTTACTACCAGCAGACTAACTTCTGGAAGGTGTTATGATCTTTATATGTTTTCTAGGATCGTGCATCAGTTTTCGGTTCTTCACAGTCAACGCCTACAGAGGAACTGTCATCTCAGGGCCAGTCCAACACTGATAAGATTGAATGCCAAGCAGAAAACTATCTAAATGCACTCTTTCGAAAGAAAGGTAATAAAAGCACGTCTTTTGTATCATGAAGTGTGACAAAAAATCTAGAAAAATCAACTTATTCAAGATTAATTTTGTTTCCTAAGTATTTTTTTAATTTTTGTACTGTTTCTCTTTTTTGTTCCTTTGGTTTTCCTTAATCTTTTTCTTACTTGAATCACCAAATGAAGTACAACCTTTCTACTTGGCCATTCCTCTTCATCTTCCTGAATTACGTGTATTACTCTTTTGAATCCCTTTTCATAAATTGTGTGGGATTTTTCTTTTTACCATGAGCTGCTCTGTTGTTTTCATGCCAACCTCAGGTGTCATTCTCTGGAATTCTAAGCATTTAAACATTTTCTGTTCCTAAATTCTTACTTCTGGTTTTCAATGGCAAAAACATTTAGGCGAGAGAACGTGCTTTGTGCAGATTGCAAAGTAGAATTTGGGATCTTCTTGCATGCAAGCTGCTCCTTCAAATACATCCAAGTTGGAGGTTAAATTTCTTGTCAAAATATAGTATTTAAGTAGGTCATTAATTCTTTGACTGTTCTTGTTTTTTGACACTTACCAAGATAGAGCACTACATGAGTGAATGACAAGTCAACTTAGTTTGTGAAAGTTACTTGGTTACTCACTGCCTGTAAAAGCAAAAACACGCATTTTCTTCCTTAAATTCATGTGAATGAAGAAATGTGAATGAAGTTACTGTGAATGCAGTAACTACAATTTTCATAGATTTTTCTTGGGTTTAGGATGTGGATATTAGAATAGTGGAGTGACAGATATTCTTGCTCGCTGCTTTTTTTTTTTTTTTTTTTGCTAGGGTGACAGCTCTCTCTTGCTTTTAACCGAGTTAGACACAGTCTCTTCTTCACATAGGTGGGAGAAAAAAGCAAGGTTAGTTTTCTCCCTTTTACATTGCTGTAGCAGGAGAGATTATTATGCCCTTGAACCTGGGGTATATAGAATCTTTTTCTGTATAGACTTTGTGTCTCCTCAGTCTACATTTTGCTTTTTTGCATTTTAAAGAACTGGGAATGGAGTGCAACAGCGTTTTGAGTCCATCCTTTGGACTCTTGGCTTTCTTTCAAACCAGCTATTTTCCTTTTGAACCAAAATGTCTAGTGAAGTTGGCACCTCATTACTTCTTAAAGTCTTACTATATTCTCATCACTGGCCCAATTGTGTGGCATCTCCCTAGGCAGATATTTTAATTCCTTCAAATTTCTATTTCATCAGATCTCTTCTTGGTCTTGATGTGTACAGTGTTTTTCAGTGTTTGCCTGCTTTATGCTCCTGCTGCAGATGATCTCTTTTGTCACTCCTTGAGAGGAACTTCTGTCATGGGAGAAGTGAAACTTGGCATGACCTCCCTTAGTAGAGTGAATTACTTCTAACTGAAGTTTTTCACAAAGAACATTTGGCTTTTAGCACCTTCTTTAGGTTTGATCTGCCAGATCAGTAATGCTAGGTTAAAGACGTTTTGTCTATTGAAAAATAACCAGTTGTTTTTGTGATTCTGTGAAGTATTCTGTATTCTTGGGTAAGAATTTACTCAGAATATTGCTTCAGTTCAGGTTTTAGCAGAGTCTTTAAAGTTGTTCAAATTATGGGAAGTGAAAAGGAAGAAAATAGTAAAGAGCATGTGAAACCAATTTATGAGGTATTCAAGTAACTGGTTTGGATTTTAGGAGGAAGATGAAGAGTTTTACTAAGAAAATCCCAAGTTGCTTTCTGAATTTTTGTAGGTTTTTGAGTTCAAGTATCAACTTAAGAAAAAAGGAATCAAAAAAAAATTCCAGTAATTGTTTAGCTAAGCAATAGTTCTTATACCTGGTTGAAAGGAGATGTTCTTTCGTTGTTAGAAAATTGTAAGATTCTTGGCTGGCTGTCTTTAAAATGGCGTAACACTTGTTTGGATTGTAAACTCCTCAAGATGGTCTACTCTCTTGCTATTGTAGTTAATTTTAGGCCTCTATGAACAACTTCTAAGACTAGTGAGCAAATTCAAGAGTTCGTTTGTTGGTCCCATTAATCTTTTATTTTGAAGAAATTAATATATGGCTTTTTTAATTTGCAGACTAGTTTGAGAGGATTTGGTTGTGGGTTTGGGTTTTGTTTTTTTTTTTTTTGCATCAGGAAACTTGTTCAGAAGATCTCTAAACATGCAGCCATGTTGTTGTCTGGAGCAGCCAGCCTTCAGACATTATTGTATGACAATTTGTAGAATCTGAACAAAAGATGATAAAACTCCTGCCAAAATGGGCGAACTCTTGAAATGCTGTAAACAACTAAAGTCTTCCCATTAGGAACCCAACTTCACTATTAGTGAAAGACCAGTTTTGTACTCAGTTGTCTGTGGGAAAGTCCTGTGCTCAGCAGACACATCAGCAAATCCAAAATCCTTCTTGTCATCAAACACTGATTGTTGCCATTAACCAATGTGTCTGGAACCCAAATGCTTCCTTCCCAAGCATGACATCTCTCTTTACCCTTTTGGTGGTGTAAGCAGACTGTGATGCTTTTCCACTTACATAATGCTGAAGTTCAACTGTTCTGTTAAGGAAAAAACACAGTGTGCTTAAAAAAATACATATTAAGTCTTTTTTTACTGTGAGTATTATAGAATGTGACGTGATCATAGTTACATTGCAGAGTCACTGTTGTTTAAAAGCTTGATCAGACATTTTGTTCATGGACTTAATTTTCTGTATTTCTAGTAATATACATTGTGTGTTCTTAGAACCTCATTTTTCCATGCAATATTAATATGACTTCTTTAGAAAAAGCAAAAAAAATCAGTTGTGAATCAGGTTCTATCTTCAAGATAGATGATCCACCAAGAGATGACTGAGACATGAGAAGCTCTTGTAGAAGTTAAGGAATTTGGGCACAAAATTATAGGGAGAATATTTAAGATTACTTGAATCTTTCCAGATTCTCTGGGCTGCTCTGTCAAGTGTCTTCAATGCCATTTTTCCCATCCCATAGTAGTTTTCCTGTAAGCTTTTTAAAGCTCTTTACTATTTTTAGATATCCCTGTTATGTTCTAAAATATTTCCATTCATAAATATGGGTTTCTTAACCATACCACATACCTGAATTTAACTTTGAGTTCTCCTGTTCTTTTTGTGGTTTTCTTTGAGTTGCGTAGCTGTCACAAGTTATGCTTCATGGACAATGTATATTTAATTTAGCAAACCTATGACAATGTGATCATGCACACATTATCTCCAACTAAAAAAGTGTTACTTTCTAAGGTGTAGTTTTGAGTTGCACACACTACTTCATCCAAAACCTGCTGTTTCTTTTGATTAATAATCTTAAGAAATTTCATTTGTCCTTTCAAAATCTGGAAGGTTTTCTGTGATCACTGGGACCTCTGACAGAGTTTGTGCAATAAACTGTAACAGCTTGGCGTCCCTCTTAAACTTCAGGAAAGAATGTTTAGTGGGGTTTCACTGCTTTGTTAAGGAGATAAAGCATACATTTTGTGTTGACCACCTACCTGCCACTGACCCTGCATTTCTTGGTCATTTCAGCTACATTTATGAGGATTCATAGAAATATGATTGAATATAGAGTAGTGAAAATTGCAGCCTGAGTAGAGAAAGAAAAAAGGTGGAATGTTTATAAGAATGGAAGAGTGAACGTACTCCTTCTGCTTGTTGATTGGTCAAGTTAACTGAACTAATCATGATACATGGCTCAGATTAAATAGTTGTATTCCTGTTTTAACATGCTGATGACCTGACAGTGACCTGAATGATTTTACAGGTAGAACTGAGAACCCCACTGGGACAGTTTGGTAGCTATTGAGGTGGGGTTGTTAAAAGAAAATTTGGCTTTCTTGTGAAAAGGGGAGAGATGAAGCACACTGAGAAGCAATCATGTGTTCTGAGTCCTGCTTCTCACACATCTGGATTGCAGGTACAAAGGGTATTGTGATTCCCTGCTGCTTCTCACTGCCTTTTGGCATTGTGTCAGAAAACAAATTAAGTCATTAGGTTGACTTTTTTTCATTAAAAAGTACTGGCTTTCAATAAATGGAATACTGTTGTGAAACACTATTGTGGGAGCTTTTAACTCATGGTTCATTGTCCTGCCAAACAGTCAAGTCTGTCACCACAGACACTGCAGTCTAGTGATCACATATAATGTTAATGTGCAGAATAGTTAATAGTAAAGATCTGAATAGTTACAAGCTTGTGCTGTTACTCTCTTCTCTTGCATTCAAACTGTTGCCTTGACAATCACAAGCAGAAAATATCAGATCACGTCATACAAATTCAGTCTCCTTTTATCCTAATAATATCAGGTCTGCGGTGATCTGAGAGAAACTAGAGGAACATTAGGGCTAACTTTTAATCTAAACCTTTAGAGGCTGTTCTACTGGGTCTGAAATAGCATGTATGTACATACATGATCCATGGTCTAAATACAGCTGCCTTGTATTTTATACCAACTGTGAAAAATGGGAGTTTAAACAGATGTAGGCATGTAAATTTAAAACTTTGCAAGTTTTAGCTATAGTCACAACCCCTAATAAAACATCTTAGAAAAAAAACCTATTCAGGTCATACCAAGTATATCTGGTGCCATCTGCTGATAGCAATTAAGAAATATTTGGTAGTGATACTAAGTTCAGAGTTCTAATACCTTTCTTGCCCAAAATATGTTTCATTGTGTTTAAAAATTTTACATGACTAGTTACAAATTTCTCATGTGTAGTGGAAAATACCCACCATTAATCACAGGATGGGTGAAGTTCTTCCCCATGTTGAGTGGAACAGACTGGGCAATGAGATACTGGAGAGCAGCACTACAGAAAGGGAACTGGGGGCCTTGGTCAGTGGAAAATTGAACATGAGCCAGGAGGGCCAACCCTGTCCTGGCATGCATCAGGCCCAGCATCACCAGCCAGGCAAGGGAGGGGATTGTCCTGCTCTGCTCTGAGCTGGGGCAGCCTCATTTCAAGTCCTGGGGGCAGTTTTGGGTGCCACAGTACAAGAAAGACATTAAACATTAAAGGGTGTCCAAAGGATGGCAACAAAGGGCGTGAAGGGTTTTAAGGGGAGGCCATACAAAGAGTGGCTGAAGTCACTGGGCTTTTTCAGCCTGGAGGAGACTGAGAGGAGACCTCGTTGCAGTTACAACTTTCTCTTGAGGGAAAGTGGAAGAGCAGGCACTGATCTCTTCTCTGTAGTGACCAATGACAAGACCTGAGGTCATCTTCAGTCCCAAAGCTGTGCCAGGGGAAGTTTAGGTTGGATGTTCGGAAAACATTCTTCACCCAGAGGGTGGCTGGCCACTGGAACAGGCTCCCCAGGGAAGTGGTCACAGCACCAAGCCTGACAGAGTTCAAGAAGGATTTGGGCAGTAATCTCAGGCACATGGTGTGATTCTTGGAGCTGTCTTGTGCAGGGTCAGGGGCTGGACTTTGATGATCCTTGTGGGTCCCTTTCAACTCAGGATATTCTATGATTTTAAGACAGGGTCAAAGTCTTTACAGTGGTGCATAGCAGGATAATGACAGATTGTAAACAAATTGAAATGATAGGTTCTTTTTAATGTAAAGAAAAATGAGGACAGGCAAGCAGTAGAACATGTCACCCAGAGGTTGTAGAGTCTCCCATTCATGGAAGTATTCTTTACCTAACTAGGTAAAATCCACAGGAACTCGCTTTGACCTCAAAAATGACTACTTTGAATAAGCAGTTTTACTAGAGACCTCCCACGGTACTTCCACCGTGATTTACCAGTTAATGGTTTACATTACTGAACAGTCAATGTGATAGTAACACTATTTGCATTTATGGCAGATAAGTTTAGACTACCTGAGTCTAACCCTGTTGATTGAATATGCATTTAGCAGCAAGAGCACTTCAGATGCAACCTGGGAGCACATCTTTCAGAGTATATGCTCTTAGATACAAACACACCACCCCCTCATCATATTATCTTTTTAGAGTAAATTAACTTAAAATCTGTAAACTGCCAACTGTAGCAGTTGAATATATGAGAAATTCTGCTGCATTTATTCTTCATAGGGAGTATTTGGAAATCATTACAAAAAATTTAATACTAAAGAAATTATTATAAGAACAAGAATAAATCCTTTATTATTCTAACCAGGTAAAAGATGACTCTGCTCCTAAGGAAAAAGCTGACTTCTGCAAGTGTTTAAATGCTTGGCTATTACCAGTGTGAAGAGTCTAAAGTGGAATGGAAAGGCAATAAAAACTTGACAGTTCTGAATTAGTTTTGTCTTGCGGTTTTATAATAATTGATGCAGGGGATGGTGGTTAATAAGGAGAAATCTGTTCCAGACTGTTGGTGTTTTCCTGCTAATGGTAGGTCCCCTGTACTTGTAAAGGTACAGATCACACCAGGAAGTAAAATGATTCTCCCATTTGCACTGATGATCATCTATTATCCAGAAGTTGTCAAAGAAGTTTTTCTTGTGTGCATGCAACAAACTAATTGCTCTGTGTAAGTAGGGTCATTCCAGACCCTGCCCAGTCTTGATAATGTTTTGTATAATTCATTTTGTATGAGTTTCTGATTACAGGCAGTCAAATTTTTGGGTTTTCAAGCTAATCTGTTGCTCAGGAGATTTCATTGTCTGTAACAACCATTTCCCTGTCATGCAAACAATTTTGTTCCTAGATAATTCAGGTATTTAATTTCATGTCTTACCTTTTCTTGTTCTTTTCTTGTATTTTGCATATGCATCAGTACTTTACACCTATTACCTTACTGCTGCAGTATCTGTTGTTGAATTTATTTTCTTTACTGCTAAGTATGTCTCTAGGATGATAAATTCCAGTTGAACATTTATTGAGTTCATTATTTAAGAATCAGGAAATAGGTATGCTCTCTTTAAAATTGCTGTGCCTGGAGGTTACATGGTGGGGAGAGATCTTTCTCTTTGTAGGTATCCTCCATCATTTAGAATTTTTATCCGATACCTGTCTTCAAGAAACACCTATCAATTTTAAATATTTTGGTAGAGATCTGGTTGAAAGATTGTTGAAAGATAGAGCTTTAACAATGAGTAGGTTTGTTTTGTCATGCCTTGGGTAAGTTCTCTTGAAACCAAGATGTTTTAAAAATGCTGGAGCTTCACTGTACCTCATCAAGCACTACGAAGAGGCTGACCAAAAGGTCTTGACAGGAAGCATCTGAGCAGTGAGTCAGCTGCACTCTCATGTGCTATAGACAGCAGATCTCATAGGTGCAGGTTTGTAATTCCTTGCAATGCTCTGTTGGTGAAAATGAATTCTCAAAATGGAATATGTTTGAAATAAACCTGAAACAAACAAGCAAAAGATCTTCTGTGCGTTCCTTCCTAAACCTGAGCAGCATTCGTCAATCAGTACTGGCAGTCACTCTCTCGATAGCGGATGGATAAAGCTTCATTGGCATAAAATGCTGGAGCAAATATGCTGTGTGATCCTCCAGACTTCCTATTAGGAAATGTTTCCATGCAAACATCTACCCAGCCCAGCACTTTCAGTTTCTTCACTTCCATGAAAAAAACCCTCAGTTTGTCATCTGCTTTATCTGTTTCAGATCAACTTTATTATGCCAGTAACTACAGAACCATGTCCTTTGGTATTTCCTCCAGGCAATCAGGGCTCACCTAAAAGTTAATTCTTCTTCATTGCTTTTGCACTTGCTTTAAATCCCTCTCCCTTCTCGTTTGAAAACTGTTTCGCTCATGGCCTATGAACTCAAGGATGGGCAGTGGTTAAAGTATTGAAAAGGATATTTATGTGAGGAGGGGTGTAGAGTTGAAGGAAAGAAGGAAGAGCGGGATAGTGAAATAAGTACTACTACTGCCAGTTTAAGGAAAAACTCTGAGTATGGTCAGTTGTACTTACCTTGTGAAATGGTATGTTGCAGTCATCAATGCAATAGTACAACTTACTTTGAATTTCTTAATTACATTACTTACACTAAGTTACATTTTGTTTTTTCTGTTACTTCTATTAGGATTCTTTTTGGTGATTCACAGTTGCAGTTTCAGTTGTGTTTTGTAATAAGAGGTTTAACTTTTTTGTAGCTGATAGATAACATTAAAATGGAGTCATATGTATCATGTTTGATCCTTTATTTTTTTGCTTCTAAAATGAGATCCTTCTTTCAATTGAAATGTTACATATGCAAACAAAAAATAGGAAATACTCAGTTTAGAAGAGGAAATAAAGCTTTTCTTCCAAGTATTTTTATTGATAGCACTTTGAAAATGTGCTGAAAATCCTGTAAGATTTTACAATAAACATTTAAAACTTTGTTTGGATTCAATTGCTTGTATTACTACAAATTGTATGGGACATTTCAAGTAGCATCATACCAGTTTTGACATTTCAATCCTGAACCTACAATGGGGATTATAATCTCAGAGTGGAGCACATGTCTTTCTGCTATATTTTCTTTTTAAGATCAGTTCCTCAAAAGTCCAACTCTTCCATGTTATGAGGAGGACTAATCTTTAGAACTACACTTGAAAATCATTTTTGTTATGGTTGTTCTTTGAAAGGAACTGCTTTCTCTATTAATCCGTATCTTATTTTACTTTCATGGTTTGTTTCAAAATTCTTTGTTTTCAAAACTGAAAATGAACAGTCTGCAAATGAAAATTTAACTCACTTGCCAACAATACAGATTCTGTTCTGAATCCCCTAAGTAATGCAACCCCACATACTCTTACAAGCTGTGATAGAGGAGTAAGGTAAAAATTAATGATCTGTGCTAAATGTTCTTCCAAGTGACTTCCAGTTAGGAATGCTCATTAAACAAACTTGATAGACATCTGAATTTGTATGTTCTTTACACATGTACTTATTTAACACGTTTTTATGCTTACAGGAAGTATTTATTATAAGAAAAGTAATTAAGTTTGGTTCTTAATATATCTGTTGCCTGTGTTTTTTATTTCTAGATCTTCCTCAGAACTGTGATCCTAACATTCCCCTAGTTGCTCAGGAATTAATGAAAAAAATGATCCGTCAGTTTGCGATTGAGTACATTTCAAAAAGTAGCAAAATTCAAGAGAACAGAAATGGTTCATCATTTGAACCAAGTCTGATGTGTAAAAGTATCCAAATGAACCAAACGGAAAACTCCCTTCAGGAAGAACAGGATAGCCCTCTAGACCTCACTGTGAATCGAACTCAAGAACAGAATACTCAGCAAGGTAAATTTCTATATCTGATACTCTGAATTTTGCTGTCATTTATTTATTTTATGCTGTCTAAGTCCCTTAAAAAATAAATGTCCATGTCAAATAGAAATATTTTTTATATTGTGTGTTAGCAGATAAGTATTCTGATTTCTGAGTGCCTGTGTTAAATAAGTGGCATTGCAATTTTTCAGCTTTGGTATACTGAATCTTAAGTCCTCTCACCTGTGCTGTCACAGGTAACAGTAGTTCAAAATTTTGTTGAAGAAATGGCTGTCAAAAAGCCTGAGAAAAAGGATGCTGGGATTTCAGAGGGCAAATGTCACTCAGTCTTTGTCAGATCTTGAACACTTTGGTTCTTTAAATATAGGCTGGTTAGAATGATGGGAAAAGAAGATTAATCTGGAAGAAAATTTCCATAATTCATACCTTAATCATTACAGATCAGTGCAGCTTTCTTAACTGAGAGTAAAGCTAGAAAAATAAAGTCTGTCTCACTATCGTTTACAAAAAGGAAGTAATTTCTTTGCCTCAAGGAATGTTACTATCCAAGACTGATAACAGTATAATCACAAGAGTGTTTCGGACTTTGAACTAGATTTGGATTAGCAGCAGTTTTCAGGAAGGGTTGTGACTGTCATGTGCAACTGAAAGCAGTGGCAAAAGCAGCTTTTGTCTTATACAGATACCAGGGTCTGTGGTAATCCTATAATACTGCAAACTGTAATACTTTCCCCAAGGGGAAAGTTGACCTGTATGTCATGTACCATACAAGAAGGACTAAGTTTTTTGGGTTTTTTGTTTGTCTGTTTATTTTAATATACATGAGCAGATTTGGTATGTGTGTACCCAGTGATGCACATATTGGAGATCCTTGGGGGCAGGGAGCTCTGATGGATTCCTCATGATAAATAGACCTGGTCTAGGTTACATTTCAAGCATCCTTTCTCTTTGACAGAAAGAACATTACGGAATACTGGAATTCTTGCTTTTATTCTGTATGGTCAGACCAGTTCATGCCAGGGTTTAGTAAATACTTAGTGGTTAAAATCCTGAGGAAATACCTGTTGTGCTTGAATGAAGTTTTTCTGTGGATGAAGCACAGGTTTTAGAGTTTTGTAATTGGCCAGGTTTAAGCACATTTCTTTTGCAAGATCAATAAAAGATATTTTCCTGATATCAGAACCATAGCATATTGCTTTCTTCAACAGCTGATTATAAATAAGTAGTCCTACGTGTTCATGGAGGAGCAAAGTCTCCAAAGGCAGGTTCTGGTCGTAGCTGAGCGCAAATAAATCTTTGTGGAATAAAAGGGAAGGCAGAAGGTGGGGAGGGACAGGAAGAAAGTTATGCTGCCACCCTTTTCTGAAAATCCATTGATCTTTTGTCTAAAAAAAATCTGAAATATAGAGAAATTGATTTATTTAAATAATCTTTTTGTGTTTGGATTTTTTCTTACAGTAAGGCTAAAGAACAAGTTTAGAATTGGACCTTCGGTGAAACACCTAAATCTAAAATAGTTGCTCAGCACACACAGTGTACAAGTTACACATTAAACTATGTAAGACACTGCAGTGTCTCAGGACTTAGACTGCCATGTTTGCTGGAGTGCTTTTTAGATGTTAAAGGTAACATCTTGCCATGAAATTTGGAGATGCTGAAATGAGAAATAATAGTGGAGTAAGACTATAGTTGGTGAAAGTTGGCTTGAACATCTTATCTACCAGGGAAATTGTATCGTGCTTTCTGTTTTCCATGAATGTGTTAATTTTGAGCTATTTTAGCTTTTCACGGTAGTGATGGCAACACAAGCAAATAAGTTCAAGATGAAAAATGTCAGCCTGCTCTTTTTATTTGCATTGTGTTCTAAGTGCAAAGATTCATGAAAAAGTTAATTAGCTTTTGTCAGGGACTGTGTAGTTCTGTACTTTTTCTGAAGACAGCTTGGTTATAATAAAGTGTCACATGCTTATGGTAGGGAATTATGAAGGTTTTTTAATTGGATTATTTTTAAAAATGTATAATTCTCTAACACAGTATACTACTTTAGTCTGGAGAACTGTAAAATCTGTACCATGGTTCTGTTCTTAGTTATGTTTTTTGACTGTCATGCAGCTCTCTTCAATATTTGCTATTTGTAATTCCTGTTACAATTTCCAAATGAAGTGGCAGTAACAGAGGAGGAAGTTCGAATTTTGTGCATTACTTTGATGGATCCTCAAAGTTGAAATCTTTCATTCAAATCCTGTTAAGCAGATAATGATCTAAGTATAAATTATTTAGGTTCACTTTCTGATTAGGCAGCTGCTTTGTATTTACAATAGTTATCTTTGAAATCAACGCTATAACTAGTTAAATAGACGATTTTGCTCCTTTACTGTGAAAGTGGTTCTTGGGCTTGAGAGGCAGGAATAAACGTTATTTTCCAGGTTACTAGGAGCAGCGAGCAGATCCAAGCTAAGTGCTAGCTCAGCACTGAAAAGAGATTCTGCCACTGAAATTCTCCATTAAAAAAGCTTCTTACTTCCCTCCAGTGTCTGGAGGCCATCTCTGATGCTAAAAAACCCTCAGGTCTGATACCTCCAGAGCTGACAGCCCTGATTTTTGGGCTTACATGGCAAGGTTTTGGTAACTGGGGAGGGCTGTAGGGTGGCATCTATGAGAAACTGTTGTGGCTTCCCTGTGCCAGGCTCAGCCCAGCTCTGCCACAGACCCACACCAGGCTGAAGTGGAGCACAGGGGTCAGGCTCGTGGTGCTGCTGTGGAAGCATGTTTAAGAAAGTGCAGAAACGATGGACAGGCAGGGGGTGAGAAGCAGCACTGGGAACAATGAGGTGAGGGAAAGGGGAAGGGAGGTGCTTCAGGCACCAGAGTAGGTATTTCCATGGAGCACATGGACAGGACCATGATGGCAGATGTATTCCACTGCAACTTGTGGAGCACATACTCATTCACACTGCAGCCTGTGGAAGACTCCACATTGGAACATCTGGGTGTTTCCTGAATCTGTAGCCTCTTGACAAGGAGCTGTAAAGAAGACTTGTACTGACCTTAGCCCCCATTCTCAATCTTGCTTATGGTCTCTGGGGATGGGGGAAAATAGAGGGGCTGGGAGTGAAGTTGAGAGCCTGGGAGAAGGTAGGGGTGGGGAAGTGCTTTAATTTTTATCTTTTTCTCACTATCCAAATCTATTTTAAATTGCAATATATTGATTTTCCCCAAGTCTGTTCTGCCTGTAATGGTAATTGGCAAGTGATTTCCCTGTATTTATCTTTATAATCTTCATCTTATTTCTTCCTGCCCCCATTGATGACAGGGAGTGGTAGAGGGGCTGAGTTGGGGTCTAGCTACTGGCTGAGGTAAACCCATTGCATCTCTGAACTGAAGCATTTAGTACTGAGTATGACTGTTTAGGCAATGGCATCCAGGTATGTCACCTGACTGGTAGTGGAGTCCCAGAGCATGCTCTACTTTCCTCTGCAGGTAGAAGTGTGGTAATTTAGCAGGGTGCTTTAATTCCTGTGTACCTTGCAGGCAGTCATTTCACTGTCAGTCAATTAGCAGCAACTATCTCCAAAAATACCTGCATTTTGCTCCTTTTTCTAATCCATGTAACTCTTAAGAGTGTCCAGGCCTTGAAAACGAATACTCTGTATTTTGAAACAAAACCTGTTTTCCATGCACTGCATCTGACAAAAGTGGGGTATTACTGTGTGCTTTTGCAATATTGCTTTTCCTCTAAACTAAGCCAATGAAAAAGCAGCATCCTTGCAGAATGAAATGGTGAGTAAGGAACAGTGTTGGAATATTCTGCAGCAACTTATTTCCTCGTGCAGTCATGGGGCTGAGCTCTTTCGGGAATGTTCCTACCAGCAGCAAAGTTCGATGCAGAGGCTTCTTTCACTTGGTAGATACAGGAGGGTTGATAGTTCTCAAGCTTCTTAGCAAAGTGACTTTAAGAGTCAGAAGTAGAAGCAGTACAAATATATAATTTGCAACTTTAGCTGCACAAACTTATTCTTGTTCCTGGATCTTCTGGAACCAAAATATCTGTAACCACACGCTGATAGTGTGTAAACATAGCTAAAGTACACAAGAAAACTTTCATTTTCATTGAAAATTGTTCAGTGTTTCATTGAGCCATTATAGACTGGAAGACATCAAAAGATAGCTGGCAGTGTATTGAAATAATTCCAAACTTCACTGAAAATAAGCTTCTTTTTCTTAAAATCCTTTTTTTACTATATGTATTGGTGAAAATACTATGCATTTTGAAGATATACATGCTGTGTTCCCAAGATAAATTGTATGAGCTGTAAATATATTCAAGAAACAGTTTAATACTTTTGCATGAAAAAGTCACCCTAAAAAGCTACATTTTTGAGGGGAAGTAGGTGTTTTTCTTCCCTGGCTGCCATGGTGGCTAGCAGCCAAGCTCCTTGTCAGATGCTTGCTTGCTTACTTCTCTTACAATGGCACAGGGGAGAAAATGGGAAGAGCAGACAGAAATAAGAGCTTATGAGTTGGGATAAGGACATGGTCATTGCTTACTACCACTTGCCATCATGGGCTAAACAGACTTTGCTTGGGAAAAATAATTCTAATTATTGCTTATTAATATAAATATTTCACTGTTAATTCGGGCAGTGGAAACAAAAAGAGTCATTAAAACACTGCCTTTCCTCCCTCCTTTTCCAGGTTCACTCCAGGTTCCCTTGCACTGATCACCACACCCCTGAAGTGCAAGGGGATTGGGTGTGGGCTGTCCGCAGGCTGTACCTAATGGACTGCTGCTGGACTTACCTCTGCCATTTTCTCACTATTTTTGTTCCCATTTTTTGTGTCCATCTGGTACTTTCCCCCCTTTCTTTAATACAGTTTTCC
Source organism: Trochalopteron elliotii (assembly GCA_024734555.1). Taxonomy (NCBI): domain Eukaryota; kingdom Metazoa; phylum Chordata; class Aves; order Passeriformes; family Leiothrichidae; genus Trochalopteron; species Trochalopteron elliotii. Next base: position 2,462,300 of record JANPWX010000413.1, read on the forward strand.
AGAGTTTTTGCCCAAGTGGCTGCTGGATTCAGCTGTGCCCAGCAGTAGGTCTGGGAACCAGCGATCCTTGTCCAGCACAGGGCAGCCTCTGGACTGTCCTCACAGATACTGGCAGGACTGTGCCATGATCACCCAATGTATGGCCATACACTTTCCTTCTGGCATTTTTTTCATGTTACAAAATAGCACTTCAAGTCAAAAGGGGCTACTCAAAGTTGTTGTAGTGCATGATTTAGGTTTTTGAATTTGTATTGGTATTTTGTTATTTGTTTGTAATGGTATGTTCCTTTCACCCCCCCATTCCTACCCCTGAATACACCTGGTTTCCCCCTGATGTAACCACACCCCTTCCCTTCTCCAATTGGCCCAGAGTGTTCCCCGCCCGGGCTGCAACCTGAGAAAGGGGGACAAAAAGGCCCAGCACATGTTCTGGCCGGTTCTGGCTCCCGGGCACATGCTTTGGCAAGTCCTCTCCTGCACATGGAGACACAGAGAAATAAACACCTTTACCTACCCAAGCCAGGACCTGCTTCTTCATTTCCAAGCCTCATCCAAGCTTTCAGCCAGCTATTTGGAGGACCCACAGACTGCTATAAATTGGCCTGGGGATTGCTAGCCGGTAAAAGCACCACCATTGAACTCACCACTTTATACAAAGTGGTAGTTAAGAATTAATAAAAGGCTTTGGTGTTCCTGCTGACAGTTTCCTGAAAACTCTTTCTGTGTTCAGAAGCACAGAAAATAGCCAGCAAAAGGCAAGGCAGCATCAGGAAAAGTACTGAAGACAAGACTTGTTTTTTTGGTACAAAACCCCTTACCCTGTAGATGGATATGGTAGAATTACTTAGTAAATCTCACTATATTAAAACTAGGTAGGGCTCTCTGAAAATTCTTAGAGGAAGAAACTGGTAAGGGGCAGGTTTTGCTTAACAGTTCTTAAACATCGAAACTGCTGTGACAGGAGATCATGGGTCTCTGGGTTCACAAAGGGTCTTAGACTTCACAGCTAACAGAACCAAAGCCAGACTAAAGCTAGAGTAGGCAGAGATAAATCTCTTTGCTTCGATCCCTAAGCAAATGATAGTAGCTACTAGGAGGGCAGAAGAGCAAAGAGCTACAGGTCGTAGCCTGGCTGATGTGCTCTTCCACACTAGGAGTGAAGTGCACCCCCTGCCTGGAGGCTGAGAAGAGTAGGTCATCTGATCAGATCTTAGATCTGATCTATCTAAGGCAGTTCATAATAGCTAATGAGAGATTTCCTGAAACTCAGGAAAAAACTCAGTTCAGAAATCAATGTAGGAATACCAGTTGTAGGAATTCAAGCCTGACCTGGTTTCTGTTGCTTCCCCTTCTCCTCCCTGCTTCCCTAACATCACTAGTCTGGAAGAGTTTCAAGTGATTATGGTCCTGATGATTTTGAAAATGAACTTTGATCACACTTAGTTTCATCTTGGTATTGGTGCACCTGATGATCTTGTGCTGAGAATCAAAGGGCAGAGGTTGAGCCATTTCTTTGAAGATAAGAATAATTTAATTTGCATAGAAATAGCTGCATTAGAAGACCATGAGTAGCAAACCCGAAAAACATCTAATATATTTTTCTGTATTATCCAGTGTTACATACTTTTTTTTATGAAGATTCACTTCTTAGTAATCATGGCTTCACCTAAAGAGTGGAAGTCATTTCATATCTTTTATTAAAACCACCTTACAGAGTGGTTTTTCTATTCCTGATATAATTCAGTTCCTGTCCAGAATTCTTGCTGTAATACCTGTTCTGATTGATTTGTAAGAAATAATAGAAAGTTCTGGCTCAGTTTAGAGAAGACTATTCCTACCTTGCAAGTAACAAGCGTCCAGGATTCGTACTCCACCTGTAGGCTATCTCTGCAAATGTTTTCACCTAATGTACCGAAGTGAACATCTTGACTGTGTATATATACATAAATTCATTTCATTAGGTAGGGTTTCACTGTCTTAGAGCTTTATAGCAAATGCTCTCATTTTCCTACCAGGTTGAGGTGGGTTTTTGTGAGGGTTGTTTCTTGTTGGTTTTGGTGGGGTGTTTTGTTGTTTTTGGGGGTTTTTTTGATTGGTTGTGGTTCTGTTTTTTTTTTTTTTTAATTTAAATGAAATAACTAAAAAAAAATCTGTAGTCCAGTGACTCTCTAGTATTTTCCATATATATCAAATTTCTTATATGATTCTTTTTACTGAGTATCATCTTCCCATAAAGCATTGTCTTCAGGGAAGGTGCCATGTACTCAATGAATGTGCATTTGCTGTGTTGGAAGAACCAAATGTCTTGAACCTCAAATTACCTCAGTTCTGCATATCCTTTAGAGGCTGAAAATGTGTCTAGTTTTTTGTTTCAGGAGGCTGAATTTTCACTGCTGTGTTCTTTAGTTATTTTTGACTGATTGCTAGTCTGGTGTCAAAGCCAATTCTGAAAGATTGGGAATGAAAATTATTTTCATTATGGAATCTTACAAAAACCTTTGGATTGTGTGTATTTATTGGGGCTTTTTCTTTTACTAAAAATCTAGCTAGCTTTGCTGTTTGTTTTTTTTTTCTTTTTTGTAAATTGGTGGAGAGAGAATTAGCATTTTATTGCTTGATAATTTGTCAGCTTTGAAGTAGGTTTTTTTCCAGTGATGTCTTCTAAATTTTTTTATGATGTCTGTGAGTATCAACTGAAGATGAAGAAAATAGTGCAAAAGGGAGCACACAAGCTCTTAAGAAAGGGAGATAGAGTTTGTGTGACTGACAGAACACAACAGACGAAATCTGTCTGTTGCACATGACTCAGGGACTTGGGGTTGAGCTTGGGGTATTCCTGGGTAGGCCAAAAAGTCCATGTAGAATTTTTCTGTAGTGTTCTTAATTGGGCTTTTCTTCTATAGTATGAATGTATCAGGAAGATAGATTAGCATTAGTCCTTCCTCTGCCTTTCTTAAGAAAGATTTTGGAAGGAATGTATTCGGGTGAAAAGGCACACCCTTGCCAAGTTGGCATATTTATATATATTCACCTAATGCTGAGTTATGATGTTAATTTTTCTCATTTTGAAATCCTCCAAATAGTACAAAATAGTTGTGGAAGAACAGTCAAAAAGCAGTCCAAAACCAAAAATATGTATGTGATTATTACACAGAACTCTTATTTCTTTGCATTATCGGTGTGAAGGAGTGCTGCCCAAACAATTTTCTTGACTTCTTATTTGACTGTTGGCATTTGGATCCTTCAACCAATGCTTCATTGTCTGCCTCTGAGGCTGTGGGAAAATACGTTCAATTGATTGATGTTTTAGAAATAATAGTCAGTAATATGAAAATGATACTGTAAATGCAGTAAGGGGTAGTATAAGGGGATTATAGAATTGAATGTTGAGCTGCATGTTGAAACTCAAAATTGAATTCGCAGAGCTCAGGCACACAAAACAGCCCAAGTTTGAAACAGAGAACCAAGGAAGAAAGGTATGAAATTAAATATATTTAGGGGATTTAATTATAATTTAAATGTAACTGATTTTTTTTAAAGAAAAAAATTAAAAAGAGTATTTCAACTGTAAATGTTTTTAAATACTGATTTTTTTAAAAGTATGTTTTTCTATTTCAATACTTCTTAGACTTTAACAGCCAAGTATAAATCTCGAATTTAGCATTTACCAGTGACTTGACAGAGTGAACTCCCACCCCACTTTAGGTCTTTAGTTTTTCTAATTTCTAGTATTACTGCTTGTATGTGGAGGCAGCAGAAGGATTATGTATAGTTCAAGTGTTAGAACTCTGTATTGGGCTCAAGCTCTTTTCCCAGTTAAGGGAAGTTACTGGTTACTGGGAAGTTACCCAGTTACTGGTACCTGCTCACCCAGTAACCTGGTCTGGTGTCATTGCTGACCCTGCTCTGAGCACGAGGTTAGTCTGGAGACCTCCTGAGATCCTTATTAGCTTCAATTATCGTGTAAGCCTAGAATTTAGTTATGTCAAGTTTAACTTCAGCATCAGAATTGTGTGCTTGCTTACAGTATGTAAATATGAATAATTGTAATATCAAGTGCATTGTTTCATTGTTGCTTTGAAAGTAAAAAGTGCAGCATAGACATGTGATTTTTAGGAAAGCAGTCATGTTTGGTTAATACAGGTTCTTTTAAATTTTATTATTTCTGAATGGGTTTACTTTTTTTTTCTCAATTTTAAAAATGTTTGGTTACAAATCAAATATACAAAATCATTTGCTGATGGCTGAGACTGTTAATGAAATAAGGCGTCGGAAATTTTACAGGATAAAGTATCTGCTTGAAAATAGTGGCATAGGTGAGAATACATTTGCTGACAAAATCTGAGATCTTCCTTAAAACCACTGTTATCATCACTACTCATTCTTTGCAGGGGATGGAGTGCTAGATCTCTCTACAAAGAAAAGCGCAAGGTTGGAAGAACCAAAATATGATCCGTTGTGTTCTGAAAACTCAGTGTCTGGGTAAGCAATGTTTAGGACTCTTCTTTGGCTTATCAAAAAGACAATCCAGGTTTCTTTTCTCTGGCCAGGGTTTATGTTCATAACATATCTGTATATACTGGCACACACGTGTGGTTCCTATTTTGCTTTCAAGAGAATTTTTGTCACTCATAAGTGTGTGTCTATGTATATATCATACGTTTCATTTGTCTTTTTCCTTTTTTTCTGTTTAAAGAAAAGTTATCAGAACAATCACCAAACTTTAGTTCATGTTACTAAAAATTACATGAAAATTGATTACATAACACATTAAAAGGAAGAGACTAGTAGAAGAAAATGCAAATAATTCTTTTAGAATTTAGGGAGCTTCAATTTTGGACAAAAATGACCATGTTAATAATTAGATGTAAAATCTTCAACTAACATGAACAAGTTAAATGAATATTATCTATAATATTCCTTAATAGAGCAAGCGTGTGTGAGAGAGCTCTTAATCATTATACTTATACTTGCATCATGGTTCTGACTATGGTGTGTGGTGGCAAATGGTTAAATTTCTTTATTCAGCAAGGAAAACGTTATTGCATCTGCTGAAAGCTACCACAAAATTAGTGAATTGCATTGTTTTGTTGGTTTTTACAATCTTGGCATCCTCCCATCCACTAGCCATAGCAGGACCCTTTTTGTCACCTGTACGTCTTACAAATAACTTTCTACAAATAGGACTACAGTAGCAGCATTTGTTGAATGATGTAAAAGTGCATTTTATTAATTTGCTGACATGACAAAGTTTGAAAATGAATGGCTTTGTAATTAGTGAGCTGTAAATAGTGAGTAGAAGTTTTTAAAAGTGTGTCTTATTTTGCGAAAAATGGACTTGATTGTTAACTACAGCACTTTATCTTCTCGTTGTAGAAAGCCTAGTTTTGTGTAAGTCTGGGATGTTTGTGTGTAGTTATGTACTTACTGCTGCAAATTTTCTATGAGGGGGTTGACTCTTTTATTACTTGTTTAGCGGTAACGTCACGTTTCTACTAACAAAAACTCCTTCAGGATTTGGGTATTTAACGGAACGTTAATTGTATAATTAAAATTATAACAGTGTTGCTCTGCAAGCATGTGAACAAGGGGAATATAGCAAGCACATGAGACTATTACCAAATACTGAGCTAGGATATAAAGTTCTTGGAAGGGCTGCTGTAGAAGCCACAGTATGATTTTTGACACACTGTCCTACCAGAACTGTAACGTTTTGCTAGGATAATCATTTAACTACCACATCTCAAAGGCTAAAAAGTATCAGAAGCAGTGATGTTACCGAAGCAAGGAGTATAATAAAGGAGTGGACCCTTCCCTTCCATAGCTGTGTGAGAGTCTCTCATACATCAGTTTACCATCGTTTCATTCCATCCATCCAGGAGACTACACAGAAACAGAGAGGACTATGTGGAAAGAAGTGCTGAGTTTGCAGATGGTTTGCTCTCAAAAGCTTTGAAAGACATTCAGTCTGGAGCACTGGACATAAATAAAGCAGGCATACTTTATGGCATACCTCAAAAAACTTTACTTCTCCACTTAGAAGCCTTACCAGCAGGAAAGCCTGCACCTTTTAAAAATAAAACTCGAGATTTCAATGATAGTTATTCATTTAAAGACAGTAAAGAAACTTGTGCAGTCCTACAAAAAGTAGCCTTGTGGGCAAGAGCTCAAGCAGAGCGCACAGAAAAAAGTAAACTCAGTCTACTTGAAACCTCAGAATTAAAATTCCCAACAGCTTCCAGTTACCTCCACCAGTTAACTCTACAGAGAATGGTCACTCAGTTTAAAGAAAAAAGTGAAAATCTACAATATGAAACTTCAAGTCCTACTGTACAATTAAAAATTCCTCAGCTAAGAATAAGTTCTGTGTCCAAACCACAGTCTGACACAGCTGGTATTCTGGATGTTATGTACCACGTTTCTAAAACCTCCTCAGTCTTAGAAGGATCAGCTCTTCAAAAATTGAAAAATATCCTCCCTAAACAGAACAAAATTGAATGTTCTGGACCTGTAACTCACTCAAGTGTTGACTCCTACTTTCTGCATGGGGACCTCTCTCCTTTGTGTCTTAATGCTAAGAATGGGACAGTAGATGGAACCTCAGAAAATACAGAAGATAGTTTGGATCGTAAAGATAATAAGCAACCAAGGAAAAAACGTGGCCGCTATCGGCAGTATGACCATGAAATAATGGAAGAAGCAATTGCAATGGTAATGAGTGGGAAAATGAGTGTTTCCAAAGCACAAGGAATTTATGGGGTACCTCACAGCACTTTAGAATATAAAGTAAAAGAAAGATCTGGAACATTGAAGACTCCACCGAAGAAGAAACTCCGATTACCAGATACTGGCTTATTTAATATGACAGATTCAGGGACTGGCAGCTGCAAAAATAGTAGCAAGCCTGTGTAGAATAATTGTTAGCAAATTGTTTTGTGTGTGTGTATGTATGTCAGTATACACACACTATGTGAGAAATACATATGCTCACTCTGACAGAAGACATGAAGTTATACAGTTCAAAAACCACATACATGCCTTTTGAAAAATAGTTTTATTCAGGGTTTTCACTGTGGACAGAATTATAGAGTTGCTCACTTAATTCTGATAGTGTGTATTTAATATAATCCTTGTATAAATAGGTGAAAAGATTCAGGTTTTATTTAGTAGTCACTAGCATAAAGATGTTTTGAGAAAACAAGTATTTGTCATGTGAAGCATAATTTTTAATTGGTGAAGAACCACTTTACCCATTCAATTATCCATCTTATTACGGAAATACACAACCAAGGGTTAGCAGACTTCTATAGTTCACAGAATACTTGCAATAAATTGTAAGTAACTCAGATTATACACAGCAAGGGATTTTAAAAAACAAGATAGTTCCTCATGAGGAAGTGGATTTGTGAAGTATTAGTAGGATATAGTACATTCTGTGAAAGAAAGAAAGTTTGTTATTTAAATATCCAATACAAGTAAGAAAAACATTTCATTACAAAAATGTGTGTTTAGCAGGCATAAACTGCATTTTTTTATCATTTTAAGAAAATTCTGTTGTTGGTTTAGAAAGAAATTGGTGTTTACAAAGTGTACACTTACGAAATCTGAGAAATTACTGTAGTTATAGAATTATTAAATATTAAATAAGATGGAATACTAAGAACATAAAATAATTTAAACTTTAACACAATTTTCCTTTTTTGTTTGACAGTTAAGGTAATGTGTAAGGTTTAAAAAGAAAGTTGGAATGCAACTTAGAGCATGTTCATAATGTGCACAGAATGAGCTTGAGAATGGTTTGGATTTGTTTGTTTTTTTGTTTAAACGTGCTGGTTAGTTGATGTTATGACTACTTAAAATTTTTTTAAGGATTGTGTCACACTCCTATTGAAAAACCTCACTGTAACTGTAATGTATTTGCTGCTGTGACCTTTCAAAACATTTTCAGTTTATCAAAATGAATACCAAGTTACATTATCATCTTGCTAATAACCAAATTTGCAGTTCAGGGTCTTGATAGAAATACAAATATGAAACAGTGAAGCTGTTTTGAACTTTCAATAATATAAATTCTTTATAAATTTGGTAGTTAGAAGTTAGGCAGTTCATTTTAAATATGTAACTTTTAATAGAATTTAAGGGAGACCAATTACCTTCATATTGCAGTTTATACACGAATTTCAAAGTATTCACATTGGACTTTTTATCACACTTAATTTTTTATGTAATATCAAAAGTATATGTCTACATATGAATGGGGGCTTGCTTCATACATTCACTACTGAACATCAATGCCCTTTTCCTCTCAACATGTAATTTGTCTGTATGCATCTAATTTGGCATAAAAAAAGGCTTACTCCAACTTTTATATGCGTGGTACACATGCACACATTTTTTCTCCACTTAAATTTGCATGTGTATGGGTTAATTATAGAAATTAAATGGGACATTAGATACATACGGGCCACATCAGGTAATTTCATTTATAGATAAACTTGCCATTAAATTCAGTGGATAGCATACCGTAATACTGGTGGCAACATCTAGCCCATATCTATTAACACTACTAAAAAATGACATCTTTCACTTTAAAACAGAATAATCCTTTGAAACTGCACAGCCAGTATCTCAGTTCTTTGGTCTCTCAGTTTTTTACTGAATCTTCTTCAGTCATTAAGGTTTACTTGCATATTACAGAATGAATCTCTCAGGCACATGATGATTCTTGGGGTGTCTTGTGCAGGGTCAGGAGTTGGACTCAGTGATCCTGGTGGGTCCCTTCCAACTCAGCTTAATCTGTGATTCTATGATTTTAAGCAGAAATGTACCTGATAAGGAGTTCACAGAACAGCAGGTGTCAGGGTCATCTTTCATTTTAAAAGAATTAAGCCATATTTTGTGAGGCCCAGAAGGATTAATTTGTGAATATATCCCCACTGGAAAATGCAGCTGAAAAAACCTTTAAAGTTTCAACATCTGTCTTTATACGGATTTTTACTTGCAAAAATCTGAGGCTTCAATACATTGCCTAATATTTGTACCATACTGATGTTTTCTACTCCTCAGACCTTGTTAGAAATTTGAGTCAGAACTTTATATTGAAGGCAAGTGTCAGTACTCTTTTTATATCATTTAAAAGATGACCTGACCAAAAATTTAACAGGATTCATAAAATCAGGGATCATTTTACTATTGACTTAACACTACTCAGTAATTTTGTATGTAATATTATAATTAATTTTCAACATTTTAGTACTTGTATTTATTTTTTGGTCAGAAATAGTAATTAAAATATTTTTTGATAGTTTATAGATGATACTCAACCTGTAAGTGTTTAAAGAACAGAATTATTTGTTTTTAATTATTAGGCTAACGTTTAATTAGACAACTAAGGAAAGGCAGGGAAATGTGTAAATTCTCCTCCCCCAACCCCTATGTATTTCATTAATGTCATTTAAATTCTACATTTTGAACTGTTTTATAAATTCAGTTACCAGTCACTACTTAGTAATTGACAATTTCTGAAAATTCCTGTTTCAGCAGAATTTTAAATGAAGGCGAAAGCAAGCCCTACATGCTTTCTACTTATTTGAATGTTTCTCAAGTATTTTATATTAAAAAACAGTGCCTCTGTTTTTAGAACTACTGCTCAGTAAAGTTGTTTAAACCATTTCTGGTAGCTAATGACAATTTTATATTAAATTGTATATTAACTTTAGTGAGACTGATTTTTTTAGTTGTTTACAGTACAAATACTTGTATTTGTTTTTTAATTGCAGTATTTCCATTGTCGCAGTAATTTAGTAAAACTCTGTGGCTGCCTTGATTTTTGACAGATTTTTGTTAACAACTGATTTTTAGGCAATTAGTTATATTTATGCATAAATCAATTGCACTATAATTCATGAATTATTTATTACGATATTTTCTAATGAATTCCATGTATTTGTCTTGTGTTGTAAATGTACTGTAATTCTGTTTCTTCTTTGTGTTGTTATATTCCTAAATCTGATTGTATGAATTTAATTGTTTAGTTAACGTGTTTCTACGTTGTAATTTGTAGTAAAGCACTTCAATGCTTTTGCACATAAATTTACAACACTGATGTGTGATTGATTTGCTCATTCAGTAAAAAAAGAAAGAAACGAAAACCTGTACACTGACTTATTTGACTTATTCCTGAGGCACAAGTTGATTAGGAGTGGCATAAGATCAAGAACCGTACAAATTAAGCTCATAATGACTAATTTGCTATGAGAATTTTATCAGAAATAGTAACTTTAAGGAGGGATGGTTTCTTTTCTCAGAATTGATTAATTACTAATGAAAAGAAAATCAGAAAATTAATTTTCTAACACCCCCTTTAGTTAGCAGCTAAAAATTATAAATAGTATATAGCTTTTTTTTGAGGTATTTACTTAATAAAGTCAGAAAACAAACATTTCCATAAGACAGATGTATATTTCTATAGTAGTGCCATGCTGTTTGTATGAGTACTCGAAACTATGTTCTGTTCCAGTTTCGTTCCTGTTCCTGGTCTGTAAAGATCTTGCTGGAGTGATCTGTCTTCTCTCTGGCTGAGTCGACAGGGGAAGGACTCCTTTTGGGAGTCCTCTGATAGAGCTCTTCCCTGGTAGTTTTTGTGGAGGGGGCAAAGTTTAACTTCTTTATATGTAAATTAATACACTGAAAGTCTGGTAATTGACCTTATCGTATTGCTGCCTTTGTGCCATTTTTGGACCTTAGTCAATCCCCACTCCATGTTATTAACTGCCCTTATCTGCCAGAACGGAAATATCATTCCATGCTTAACCTTTGTCTTGAGTGATACAAAAGGTACCAGGGTAGCAGTGCATATTGATCCTCTCACCTCTTAACCCCTCAGTTTCCTGCACACTCTCTCCAGCCAGCTTTCTGTGTGTGGTTTGGAGGAAGTGTGCAGTTTGTCAAAGTGATAGTTCTTCCTTCTATGAAATTATTGCTTAAGGCTTTTATCCTGAGGATAGTCTAAACTACAGTATAACAACACAAATTTTAAGAGATATAGGAAGGTATTACAGGAAACTGAAATGTAATTCCATAGTCGTATTGAAAAGCTACTAATAGCTAGTATGTTTAAATATATTGACATCTCTACAGGAAGACACTTCAAGGAGAATATGTTGCTTTAATGCTTGAATTTGTTTGTGTAGTAAGCTCTGCTCCCACATGGTGACTGAGTAAGAGCTTGATGTGTTTTTACGAACTTGGAAGATCATTTGGACTGTGGGACTATTGCAGTAGAATAGATGAAAGTTGTCTGTTAGCTTTAGAAACTAACTCATGTTAAGGGGAAGCAGATTATAGATGTCACACAGGGGTGGATAATGAAGAAAGAAATTGCTTTAGAAGAATGTCCCTTTTGTCTGTGATAATCAGAATATTGGTTTATACAACAAATTGATCTCCACATAGCAAATTCAAAACAGTTTTGAGGCCTGCAGATGATTTGGTTGCTGACTTAGAGAAGGTTGTAAAGCTCCAGAAGTTTCTTCCACCAGTGAACAGACTTTAAATAGTGGTTATGGATACAGATCCTCTATAGTTAAAGCTCTCCAGTGAAACTATAGACACACCTTGCAAGTCTAGACAGATAGAAAGTTACCCGTTTAGATATTCAGTTTGACAAAAGACTGCTATAGCTATCTTTTTAGCAAATTAGTGCTTAACAAATTTACTAGTTTACAAACAGAATATGGAAGATGAAGGCCTAGTGGCACGTTGATTTTTTTTTATCCTTTCAAAATATTAATTAAAATCGTGGTGGGGAGGGCAATTACCTTTTATCCTTAATTGTATTATTAGAATAAGCTTTCTTTTTACAAGTGTAGTGATTTTGATACCTTGTGACTTCTGAATTTGTTGGAGGAACAGTCAGGCTTTTCTCAGTGTAGTGGCATTTCGAAGAGTCAAATCCTGAGACTGACATTCTTTTGAATAATGTGGGTTTTACTTTAGATTGCAAGTGCAAAGAGAGTTTGGTTTTTTTTTTTCTTTTAAGACTTAATCATTTCAGATTAAATATAATTGCAACTTCAACTAATACCATCACAATTATCTTATGCCTTTATGAGTTAGTCTCGTCTAGATGACTGATTTTGAATGTATACCATTTCATGCTGAATGTTACAGGAGAAGGAAAATTATAGGTAACTATAGGTAACTATAGTTAAATACAGCACAATAAATTTTAAATGTTTGTTCATTGATCAGTACAGTTGTAAAACAAATCAATGATAATTTTTTGAAGTATAGGCTTAAGTACAAAAAACAGGGGATAATAGTAGGGAAAAAAAGTTAGTGTCATGTTCAGAGTTTGGTGATATGTTTAAACTATACATACTTTTCTAAAACAGAATTCTTCTAACGTTTTTGCTCATGCAATTGGTTTCAATAAAACATTTGAACTAGGTGTTAACTATCTGTTGATAGTTGCTATTCAGCATAAGGATTTTGCATTTAATTGAAGAAATACCTGTATTAATTTCTACCATGGAAAATTTTCAGCTTTTCAGTATAAATGATTGATTAGGTAAGTAGTGACATTAGTTTTAATAATTTATAAGAAATTGATTAAATAGTTAAAGTAGTATTTTATAAGGTTTGTTTGGGTTTTTTTAGTTAATACATTTGAGAACAACTGCTCAGCAATCCTTAGATATAGGCCTACCCTGTTTAAAGGATATTAACTTTTACCGTGGAAATTACTTATTCCAGTGGTGATTCTCTCTCTCTCTTTCTCTCTCTCTCTGTTTAAGAATCTGTGTGTGTGCACATGTGTGATTAATATATTGCAATGAGGAGCTTGTGATGCACCACTGCAATTTTTTTAAAAACTGAAAGGAAAAATCTTACCTGCAAAGAGTGCTAGGCTATTTTTTCCATTTTCTGTTAGCTTGTTAAGTGTTCTTTAAAAATAAATATAGAAATAAAAAATGTCTTTAGAAATACCTTTAAGTGTATCCTGAAGAGCACTCAATACACTTGAGTATTTAAGTATCTAAGAGTGGGATTCAGGAGAGATGGATCCATTCTTTCCTCTGCTACAAACTTGAACCTCAGTCATTTACCTTCTCTGTACCCCAGTTAGTGAAATTGGGGTAATACCAAGCATACTGAGTTCTTGGTGAGGTTTTCTTTAATTAATAGTTAAGTTAGTTTGAAATACCAGGAGGTTAACATTGTTGTAATTACTGTTAGGTTGAAGGAGCTGTATTTCAAATTGTTATTTTTGCTTCTAAATTCTTCATGATTATTTTTCTTAACAGTAGATTAGTGCCATCACTGTTAAGATGCACATCATTGCTATTGACACTTGCAAGTATGATTGAATACTGCAAATACAACAGAACTATTTTGTAAACGTCAGATTTTTAGGCTTGACTTTAACCGTTATAATAAACATTAGATGTGGTGTTTTACTGTAATTTATATTTTGTTTTGATTTGTTTTCATTTTCAGTTCAAGCTCAACAGCTGATGCAAATTCAGAGGAAACAGCTAATTTGGAAAAAGGAAAATCAACATTAAACAAAGTTTTGGAGTCTTTTTGTTCATATCACTGGCAACAGACTTTGGCTATGTTAAAATTCCTAATACAGGATGAAAATATTCCTGTAGTTTGCAGTTGCAAGCAAACACATTTGGTCCACTCTGAAACTCCCAGTTCCCTTACTGAAGAGGATGTTCACATTCCATTTTGCAGTTGTAATGGACACATGCTGACAAAAAGGTGCTGTTTACAAAATCAAAGGCCAAACACTTGTTTACCACCTCTGTCTGTTTGTATTAAAGATTTCCATTCTTTGTCATGCCAAGCTGTAGCAATTGGATGTATTAAGACAATGGTGAACAAAGCATGTAGTTCTCCTAAGTATTGTGCTGACCAATTGCAAAATTGTAGCAGGCATTCTGTGAAAGCAGCAGCATGTACATACTCAGCTAAGGACTGTGACCTCTTAAGCAGCATTAAAAATTCAAACAGATCCCGCAGCCCTTCGCCACCTCCACTATCACCTGTACACAGTAAAGAATTTGAAGTGTCAGAAGGAATGGTTATGGATTTTCCAACTTTAGACAACAACAAGCTTGAAATATCCATCAACCAGCCTCCATCTCTCTTGCCAGCTGAAGGAAGCAAGGGAGAATTTGAGTGTGAGGGTAAAACATGCAAAGGAAAAGAGATTGATTATTCAGATGGAACACTGGTATCAGCAGACCAAGAAAGCAATGATGGTTTTATGAACTCTGAGAAAGGTGAACATTCTGCCATTTTTCAAGATTTAATGGACCGCATTAATGAGAAGTTGAAATCAATAGACACTACAGATCTAGCAACGAATCTTGTAAAACTTTCTAGCAGTGATAGGGCACCAGAAAATGATGTCAAATTAGGAGACTTCATAACTTCTCTTTTGCATAATGCTAAGGCAAGTGATTACAGCTTTATGGAGTTACTTCGCCAACATGATAAACAAGTGGAAAATAAAATTATTCAGACAAGATTTCGCAAGCGTCAGGAAACTCTGTTTGCAACATATAATTCTCCTGATTCACCAGTCATTCGACGACAGTCTTTGCAAATCAAGAGGGAGCTTGCAAGCCTTGATGAAACCATTGTAAGAAAAAAGTCAGTTTCTGAGAGAAATGCAAAGAAATCTACAAAAAAAATTGAAAAAATGCGTCCAAATAAAAGACATAGTTTTACCGTGATAGAAGATGAGACTTTGCAACATCTCGAAAGTAATCCATGTGTGAACTGCCAAACCAAACCAATGTGCTTTCCAGTACACCAAACAGAGTCTTTCAAACTACCTCTTACTAATTTTCAGACCAGCTCCAGCTTTTTAGTTCTTTCAGAAAACAGTGCTATTGCAGCCAGCCAGGCAAAACTCCCAAATACACAAGGCGATTATGCAACCTTAAAAGAGACTGGTCAGATTCCTCTGAAGGGTGAGAGTAATGAGATCTTGGGTAGAACTAAACGTAACATTGTGCCTCCTGGGTGGTACTCGGTGTATGTAACAAACAATATCATGTTTAGAAAGTCATCCAGTACAAAAAAGTCTTTGAAAAGTTTGGAAAAAATGAAAATAAATAAAAATGCTCATGCCGAAAGATGCAGTGACATAAATATAAGCAAAATTGTGAGAGACACAAATCTGCAAGTTGTTGTGGAGCGTTTAGAAGATACAATAAACTTAGCCAGAAAGACTAGCAACTCATTGTTGGATAGTTACAAAATAAGCCAAAAAGTGAAAGATAATGTTTATGAACAGGTTATGAACCCAGCTCCTAGAAGGGGCTTACCTTTCACTCTGAGTGAAATGGGATGCACAGGACAAAGCTTCCTTCCACATTCACATGTGCCAAGCAGTAGTAAAATCAAAGCAATTTGTGTTGCATCAAACACACAAGGAACTGTTATAGATCAAGAAATTAATGATGGCCTTTTGAAATCTCTGACCTTTAATTCAAGCAGTTCACCTTCCAGTAATGGGGACTTGCATGTATCATCTGAAGCTGGGGAGATCTCATCTCCCTTAAACTACTCTAGTCCTATTAAACTTATGTTTGTCTCAGAAGTTAATAGTCATGAAGGCGTCAAATACACTTTGACATCTGCAGCTGCATCTTCTAAGGGAAGCACAGATCTTTGTTTGTTTCAGGGGCACGCAAACACTTTGTTAGATAAAGAGGCCACAGGCGACCTTTCTCATACAGTCTGTGTCAAGGGTTGTGATTGCAGTGAAAATGATACTAAGGAGGGGTCAAGCTATGTTTATGCAGAAGCAGTTACAAGCTCTTGTCCAGTTGGTCAAATTAACATAAATGACTCAAAAAAAAATGATGACGTTGTGGAGAAATCAAGCAGTAGCAGTGAATCAGTTTTCAAAAGGAAACCTGGTAGACCAAAGAAAATAGGTCCTCAAGTAGTTAAGCAGGTTAAGAGACCTATTGGACGGCCTCCTAAACCAAAAGTAGACATGAGTGGAAGCACAAAACCTAGACCTGAACTTAGCTTTGGTGGTAAAAGTGTCAAATCTGATGCAGCAGCAATGGAAGAAGCTAACAGCAACAAAAATATTACTGTGACAGTTGTTTTTGGAAGGTCAAGAAGAACTAAGAGACATGTTTCTGAAGGTAATCTAAATCTCATCAGCATTCTGCCCACACAACATATTGATTCTAATTTTGCCAATGATCCCAGCAGAGCAAGGCACAATGCCGAGACTGGAAATGCTTTGGCTGATATGGTAAAAGCCTTCCAGAATCCTTCTACTGAAAAGGAGGTCTCTGGTTATGACTATGTCAGGCCTATCAAGAGTAATCTGGCCTCACCACATCCTTGCAGCAATGTTATACGGCAGATCAAGAAACCATTAACCACCGTTCGAAAACCTGGCAGGCCAGCAAAAGTAAAAATTTCTGGCATATCAGTGACTGTCAGTAGACTTTCACCTCAGGAAAGAAAAGTGAGCATCAGCAATGGTTTGCCTCCTTTACAACAGCAGAACGTGTTAGAAAAAACCATGCCACAGGAAAGAAAAAATCAACTGTGCAATAATATGGGTCAAATAAAGAACATGCAGAAAGATTCTAAAGAGGATGGATCACACAATGTTACTACAACAGTGTCAAGAAAACGTGAAATTCCATCGAGACACTCTGCTAGAGACAGAAAACCTTCACTGCATTTTTTGCATTCATTAGCATCTTCTAGTGCATTTACTTGTAGAAGTGCCTTACTACATAAGTCTTACAAACTCCATTTGAAAAAAGCTAAAGAGCGAAAGGAAAAACTTACACAATCAAATCAGAGCACAGCATCCAAAGATACCTCAGAAATGAGAAATTCAGGAAATGCTGAGAAGGATCTTAAGGATGGTGAATTCGGGCCCATTAATGAAGTATCATTGGATCCCATTTTTTCATCAAATCCATCTCTCAGGTGGTGGCCTACTTCCACTTCAAGTGACACCTTGTTGGAAGAACTAAACAATAGATTTGAACAGATGACTAATACTTGGTTGAGAGTGGGGGGAAGTGAATTTGACAAATGTGTATGTGAAAAAAAGGATCCCATTGAGCAAGACTGTAATACTGGAATGTCAGACCCTTTAGACTCCTGCCTTGTAGAACTTGAAACATCACCTATAAAAATGCTTTTCCAGAAAAAGTGTAATATGAATGAACTCTGCACCTGGTTTATGCAGACTACAGAAACACAGTCTCTCTCCCTTGTGAGAAAGGCAAATGCTCGCAATCCCTTAGAAGTAGTTAGTACTAGAGAGATAAAGATGGAAACTAAACAATCTGATCCTAGTACTTGCCCTTTCAGAAAGCACTTTAAAAAGTTTGCACTATCCTCCCCTTCAAAACCATCAGGGAAATTGCAAATATTACATAACATGGTGAGGTCTCCAGTCTTGAGCATGAAAAGTAATTTCACTTTAGCCAGATTAAGAAGAAATGAATTTAAGAAGTTGCAGCATGATAGGTGGGGACAAACAAAAAAGTTCTATAATCAGGCTCCTGGAGGCTGGAAATCAAAAAAGAAAAATCTGCAGTTATTTTGTCAAAGCCAGTTGTTTAAAAGTACAAGTGGGGAAACCAGTGATGAAACACCCGAACTCCAGGAGAAAAATAAAGTAGAAATCCAGCCCATTCAGACTTTGGTAGAGTCTCAGAATAGCCTCTTGCCAACTGAAAATGAAGCCAGAGATGCATTTGTTCAGCAGATGATGGGATCTTCTGACTTTAACCCGCATCCTGGTTTAACAAATATACTTAAGTCACATTCAGAGGCAAATGGAACAATTCGTTGCCAGCAAAATGTTAGAAAAGAGCAAAGCCAAGATAAACTGTTTCAAAATACTTGGAAAGCCAAAACCTTTAAAGACTGTAGGATATTTCTGAGAAAAATCAACCATATTGAGCAGCACAATTCATTTAAGTTAAATAATGTCATTTATTCTCCTGAAGCTGTTGACAGTAGAAGCACTCAGGCCTATATGGAAGAAAAAAGACATCCTCTTTTAAGGTCCCATTCTACTAAACAAAATACATTAAAGAAACAAGAAAATGCAGTGGAAACATCTAAAGGATCTAATTCCTCTAAAGTGACTGAAAAGCTGGATGGCCAGTTTCACGGCAGAAAATTAAGTAGTGGTGTAAACCAGGACGATAATCCTGCTGGTAGTTCTGAAGGTCTTACTAGAATAAACAAAAGAAAAAGTCCACAATGGGAGACCACTGATACTAATTTAAGAAAAAGGCATAAG
Organism: Trochalopteron elliotii; assembly: GCA_024734555.1. NCBI lineage: Eukaryota > Metazoa > Chordata > Aves > Passeriformes > Leiothrichidae > Trochalopteron > Trochalopteron elliotii. The sequence continues at coordinate 2,480,622 of JANPWX010000413.1, forward strand.
AGACAATCATGCAGTAGTGGACAAATGGCACCTTATTACCCAAAGTACCAAGTAGGTAAGTTCCTGTTCCCCACTTCATCTTAAAACTGAAATCCTAAAGAATTGGAGAAGTCAAACAACTAAGCACTTTTTTTTTAATTGCATGTTACTCATTTTCAGAAAAGTCATTAATTAAACATTGCATAACATCAGAATAATTCAGAAAGTGCAATTTTAAAATGTGTATAATGTTTTGCACCATTCTTTCAGCTCTGATAAGCTAACCAATATAGTTCAGACAGACAAGAAGTCAAGTTCTGACATTCTGAAGTCAGTCACAACTGGCTATTGATTTCAAAAGGAACAGAATTTCATTCCATTGTGTAGTTTCTCATAGTGTGAGGAGGGGTAAGCTGTAAAATGAAGCATAAATTCAGTGCATTAACATATAGCTGGTTTTAAAAAATTCTCATTGAACAATTTCTGTTACAAATCTGCAATAGTTTTGTAATTTTACAGTAAAAGACAGTATTTTGTACTTCTGAAAATTATTCAGAGACCCATTTTAGTATCCTTTTCATGCCAGATGAAATCTACTGACTCTAAGGGTTTTGCACATTGAATCCTTACACAACAATTTAAAATGCAAAATTATTTTTGACAAGTACAATATACAGTTACTATGCTAAATACTTCAGCTTGGAATCTTTTTAGGCTAGTGTGAAATTAAATCATTTTTTAAAGATAGGCATTTATAAATACATTGTAATACAACTGTGATCTCAGAAGGCCATTATACTGCTTAGAAAGATGGCACATTTGTATAATTATTTCTTCTGTTGGGTGAAGAGATCTCCTTAAACAGAAGTCTCAACTCATTTCAACAAAATTACTAAGGTGTGAAATCCTCACCAAGTAAAACAAAACTCCTGCATTGTGATTTAAATGACTGCCTTTGTAGAAACAATATTGTATTAGCTAATCTGATATATTGCTCAAATAAAAAAACTTTATTCAAAATATCAGAACAAAATCTTAGGTCCTCCTTTGTATTCTATCTTGTAGAAAAGGATCTCTGATAATAAAAGGAAAGGTTAATTTAAGTTGTAATATAAACAATATAATGACTCTTGTATGCTTTATTTCTTTTGTACTTCATGTGATATGTAGAATTCTTCATATTAAGCTCATTCAGTATAACCCTACTTTTCCCAAAGTACAGCTTTTTTTTATCTATAGACTACTACTCTTTTGTATTTTAATTCATTGATCTGGGGCCAAGCTCAACATACATAATTTGTTTCTAAGAAGTTCAAACTTTGACACAAAATTGCTGTAAAAAAAACCTAGAAAAGGAAAGGATATCACATATCCATTTCTGTATTGCAAATGAAGAAAGAGCTCTCTCGTAACTCATTGAAAAAATGTTACATTCCAATTATATTTATCTGTAAATGTTTTGTTTCTATGGTAATGCAAGACCTATTACTGTGATATGGTCTCATGTTAGTTTTAATTGGGACTCAATTTTATCTACCTGATAACTTTCATTCTTTAGTTTTGGATCTTCAGGAAATCTGATAACTATTTTGATATTTTACATTACTTCATTTACTGTTTTTGTTATTTTCCCTTTTGCTCATGGTTTCTCATATCAGTCATTGTCTTTAGAAAGGCTATGATAGGAAGTTCATTGATACAGGAAACATTAAAGGACAAAGAATGATGATTCTGGAACTGTCTCCACACTTGTAACCGCAGCTCTTTCTTAGGGGTACTATTGCACTATCAGAGCATTGTCTGATATTGGAAGGATGTCTTGTTTTGCTCTGTTGATTCAACATTGTGTACTCTCTGCACCAGCCAAGGAAATCATACAAACATTTTTAGTCTAATATAGCTACTCCCTAAAAAGAAGCAACATGATTTCTAGCTGTGCATGCATGTGACTTCAAGCATAATTCCTGCATCTGGAAGTTTAATGCACATGAAAACATCCTGTTTTGTTCATATGTTCTTTGGATTGTATTTTTGTTTATGTGGTATCATAAACTATATCATTGTTCTTGTCATGCTTGAAATGTTGCTATAGACACATTTATGGTCAGTATTTGAAGTTTTTCTTCAACTTTTTATGAATGTTGGGGTCTTACCAAATGTTCTTCAAAGAGGGAGATGTTGTGATGCTGTTTTATTGTGAAACATTGTGGCAGGTGGGCAGAATGTTCTTACCAAATTTTTATGTACACTTGGTTTTCTTACCAAATTTTTATGTACACTTGCATGTGCAAGCAGGAATAAACAATGGAACTCTTACAGCACAAGGTAGTGTCTGGCAACCAGAACTAGCCATGCACTCATTGCAGCAACAGAAAAGAGTTAATTGCTTTTTCTCATTGCCTGTTTTATTCAAGATAAGGTGGCTGGTGGAAACGTGGGTCCATTTGATGTTTGTTGCTACTTCTGAACTGTTGCTTCTACAATGCATTTGATGTGTTGAGGGCCAGCTCCCTTTTACTCTAAATCCATCTTCTGGCAACTTTAATTTCTTTAGCAAACTCTGAAACGCTATTATTCTCCATTGTGCAAAGAAAATTACATAAGCATGTTTTAGGAAAGCATTTGTTTTCTTTTCAAGAAAGTAGTTCACTTGTAACACTGAAGGTCACATTCACATGCTTTGGACTTGGGCAAAAGGTTTCAAGAAAGCCAAGTTAAAATACAAAAAGTATTAATCCAGTGATAAAACTGGGACATGTGAAATACTCCATTGTACAGTCTTACAATGTATTGAGTATTTTAAAGATCTTCTTCAGAGGATGGGGACCTTATACAGATGAAAAAGAGACTGAACCTTCTACAGTAGCAGGCAGAGCTGAAATCACAGACCTGTGCACTTGCCCTTCATATCAGGGTAGGAGTTTGCATACAAAAGCTTTTAAAAATCAATTTCAATCACTTAAAGTTAGGATGTTTTCATCTTACATGAACTTTTTAATTTTCACCCTTACATTTTGGCTTTTCTTCAAGTAGTCTGGAGTTTTAGAGCAGATCTATTGGGTTTGTCAACAGAGAATATTACTTTTCAATTTTAATTTTTTATTATGTTTGAATGTGGTTTTTAAATTTTACCTTAATGAAATCAAGTTTGTGCAGTACTTGAAAAGAGAATTTGCTGTTTTGGGAAAATTTATGGTCATTTCAAGGTTGGCTGCAAGAGTGAAGAATTGTAACTATGAAAACTTTGGTGTTGTGAGTCTAATTGGTCCATTCACTGTGCACATAAATCTGTATTAATATTACAGACAAACATTTTCTTAAACTTCCATTACTACAAGTTTGCAAAAACTTGGAAGGGAAAATTTTGTGAGTTCTTTTTTACACATCTGTGTTAGTGTGGCTTTAGTATTCCAGTATTTTTGCTTATTTGTCTCATGGTAGTGCAATCCAGTAATGATAAAGCTACAAATGGAAATCACTTCCCTACTACTGTGAATGACCTACTGACAAACAAGATTGGTTTTAGCAGGTTGTTCAGCATTCATGAAACTGAACATTCTACACCCCTAATGAGCAACAAGTTTAAAATATTAGGTTAGGAAAAGTGCAGAGGATACATAGTGTGACAGTCATTAAATCTGTTAATTTTAAGAAGGCTCTTTTCACAGGTTTACTTGGCTCTAAAAGAAGTTTTGCCTGTGATGTAGAGTAAGCAGAAATTTTCATATGTGTAGTTGCCAGACAAGAAGTTACCTTTTCACAGGCAGACATAAACTGAAGTAAGAGCATTAATAGAAATATAAGAAGAATGTGAAATTAATGACTGTTCTCAGTAAGTGGGCCATTTTTAATGCAGAAGTGTAAAAGCAGAAAGGTACACTTGATATATATTTGACTATACATGTGTAATAAATACTTATTCATTTAATGAACTTAATGGTCTCTGCCTCATTCAGCAGCTCCCATGCCACAGTCTAATGCTCCATTTTGTTTTACACTCTGGAATTCTACGTGCCAAATGACATACTCTTCTTTCCTTTTGTTTTTCTCACATCATGTGATCTAGTGTGGGGTGTGTAGGTTTTGGGTGCTGTTCAGTTTTAAACTGCAGTTATTTGCATATTGCCTTCGAGTATGCTGTTACTCATCTTCTTTTGAGGGTTCTGAGCTAAGGATTTTTACTCTTGCTTCTTTGAATAATGGACTTTTTTAAAGAACTTGTCTCTGAGGTCTTCAAATTTCTTTACCTGCTAGGATATGTGGTTTTCTGTAGTTTAGTGATCATTAAGCCTTTGTGTAGGATTTATATACCCAGTTTTATACCTAAGCGGGGGTGCTTTTTTCATAATTTTATTCGGTATTGTTTTGCTGTCTGTTTTTAATTTTACCTCTGCAAAAACTGAGACACTCATAGTCATGTTTTCCTATTTGTCCTCAGTCCTGAGGAAATGGCTAGATTTTTCAGCCTTCTTTAGGGAAGTGGTAATACTAAATAAATCTAGACAGTCTTCTGTCTTTCTTTGTAAGCCTTTTTCTAGAAGAGAAAATAGCAGTTTTCCAAGGCCTGCACAGTGCTTTTGAAAATCTGACAAATACATATCCTTTTAAAAATCCTCTCTTCTGCCGAGAGTTTATGGTCTTAAAGCAGAGCTTCTGCTGCTGTTAGATAGAAAAGGAGGGAAGTCAATCAGCAGAACCTGTGAAGATGTAACCTGTCAGTTAAGTATTTATGTAGTCTGACCATGATCAGAGCAGATTAAATTTGCTGAGACAATTCCACATTTTGGTGTTGAAAATAGTTCAAGAGAGATGCTTTAATTCATAAGTCTGTGTCTTATTTTGCATTTCTCTATTGTTTATGTGCCAAAGCTAGTGCTGCTTTTTTGCTTTCACCACATCTTTGTAGAGTGTGTTATACTGGAATGTTTAGTTAATTGCATTCAAAAAGTGCAGGTTCTGGTTCCAGAATCGAGGGGAGAAATTTAAAATGGTGTGAGATAACTGGGTTGCTGTTTGCATGTATTGTTGAGTAGATTTTTTCTTTCCTAATTCATTTTTCATTCATCGAAGAATAGTTTTAGTCTGGCCCTTGATGGTTTGAAATCTTTTTCAGATTTTTAAGCCAAGTGTAATGCCACATTTATTCAGTATTCATCCTTTTGCTTGCAGTGTCCTTTAATTTTCCTGTAATTGCACTTCTGTGCCTTGAAGATATTGTTTAGACAACCTTTGAGACCAATAATAATATTTTTGTTATTTGGTAACTGGATATTAATTTAATACAAAGAGTGTTTTAGCCATATTTTAAGGTATTTCCTTATCAAAAGCCTTTTTCTCTCCAATGTTCCCTGTGGTCAACATGGAAAAGAAAGACTCTCTAAAATGTCTTTGAATCTTGGCTGTCACTGAGAGTGCTGCATGTTTCTGAAAGCTATTGACAACCTTCGGGTTCTAATTAAGACAGATATTTTTACAGTGATCAACAACTAATTAGGTGGATGTATCTGAAAGGAAATTGCTGTATATGAGAATCCTGATATTTTCAGAGCAGAATTTTTCCAATATTGCCATGCACACCCCACTGCAGCATCACAGTTCGTTGGGTTTGCCCTTGGCAGTCAGAGCTTCCTGTCTTCAATGTCATGTCAAACATGATGGTGGTTTTGGGTGTGTGATCTGGATAAAGAAAGTTTTTGGAGTCCTCATTACCCATGTTTACTTTGTAGTTATTTAAAGAAAGTTATTTTGAAAGAAATCAGATTAAAATGTTTTGAAATCAGAATTATCAGTTTTACCAAATACAATTATACAGAAATGTGTGATCTGTAGACCTGTACCTGAATATATAGGGATATGTGCTACCTGTGAACCTTTCTAAGGTATGATTTTAAGTGAAAATCACTTCTTTGAACAACTGCAAGTAGAACCACGATTGAGATGCCAATTGGGAAGTTATTTGGAGTTTTTTACTTCGTTGCTCACAAGGAGTTTTTTAATAGTGCTTTATAAAAAGCTAGAAGAGTTAATCTTATTTCACTGCTAGTCAAATAAAAGATTGAAATTATTGTAACTGAGTAATAATTGATATGTACTCCACAGTCCTAACCAGGCTAGGACTCAATGTTTTGATTGGTTGCAGCGTGATTTGATAAAATAATGCTGTTCTTGAGACACATCTCTGTCCTACATCTCCTTTCAATGCATGAGGTATCATCTTGAAAACCATCTTTGAAAACCACAGTTTTCGTACCTCCTCTGTCAGTTTTTTTCTTTTTTCCCATTGTTGAATTGCCAGCTTTCAGCAGACTGACTTATTTTCTCACCTAAATGCTCACTTTGTATTTCATTCTCAGTGTGTGATTTTTCATGAACTTTATTTGTTAATTAGTCCTTGAATAGATCAGAAGATCTGTTTTCCCTGCTGTTTTGTACCTTTTTGTAGAAAGGTGTGCACACTTTTTCAAGGAGGGTGATGTGGCAGGTGCAGGAATGACCCAAGGAACGAGGCAGATGCAGGCTCGCCGTAGGTCAAGGGAAGGCTTCTCCTTCTTTATTCTATAAATCTGACTCCATAGATACATTTTTACAAAAGGCCAGAGATTGGCTACACAGGTTGCCACCTCTTGACCTGGATGGTGAACATCACTGTCCATCACATTTCTCCACCCACAGCAGAAAAATGTAAACAATAGATAAATGCTAAAAATACATATTGTTTTTGTGAAGCTGCGTGAGAAACTCCAGTTCAAGAGTGTAAACAACAAAAAAGGCTTTTGCATCAGGACGACAGGGTGATAAGCCCGATTGGGATGTCAAGTCATTGCACATCAGCTCTGCTCCTGTAGTGGAAATTGCAACTTTGCCATTGGCTGTCTCTTCCTTTGTTGGCTGTCCTGCTGCTTTTTGTATCTCATGACACTTATTTGTAGTGTTGCACCAGTGCAGCATTGACTTGTGCTTCCTCTGTGCTCCACCATAGTTGCCTGTGCCTTTGTCCAGAGGTGCCTGTCCTGCACTGCTGCAGCACTGGGGCCCCGCTGAGCTGTTGTTCATTTCACAACGTTGCTGTTACTCCTTTTGTTTATTCAGACCATGTCTGAGCCACAGTTCAGACCAGCCAGGCCATTACACTCTGGTTATTCCACTTTTCTCTGCATCCTGCCTTCATACTTTGCTCTCCTATGGTACCAAACTGTAACTGATTCTCAGATTATGCATCAGCTTTCCTTTTATCCCAATCTGTGTGTTTGTGAGTGGCCAAGGATATTCTGCAGAAGACAAGTGCAATCTAGTTTTATTCCTGTTTTGATTTTTTACTGCATGTTTCTCACTGCGTACTTTGGCTTGTCCATTCTATCTGGTCCATACACCTGCCAAGAGATTTTTAATACCGTGACCACAATGTCAGTCAGCTTTTGTCACAGATTTCTTCAAAACCAGGTATGGAAAGTCTTTTGTAAAAAGCAATACCAGATTTTTAATCTATTTTTTTTTCATATTGAAGACCAGGTAATTTAATTTTTTTCCTAAAATGTAAAGATATGTTTTTTCCAAGGTCAAGATATTTAAGCAGATTTCATCTTCCTATCTCCATGCTTTTGGGCCAACAGCTCTGAATGCTTTATAACTCTGGACAAGTTACAGTTTCTGCTGCCATATTCATGGCAAATAGCACATTCTGTTCTTGTGGGACAGGTAAAGCAAGTTTTGTTTCTCTGCATTTTTTCATAACTGAAAGGGAACCATTTTCTGATGCTGATTCCTCTCATGTTACAGACATCAGTAAAGGCTGTTTAGATTATTCTTCAGTTTCTTTGGAGTACAAATTATATGGTATCTCTTGCTGTGTCAAGAGGATGTAAACCTTTAGTGAGAAACTATGATTTATGGAGGCAATGTGCCCTTTTCTGTATTCTTTTCTTTGATTTCATCAGTCTGACTGGATTTTACTATTTCATTTGTCTTTTCAACAGCAGAAACTCACCAGCTTTCAGCTTTATTGGTTCCTTACCACAAATTTAATTTAGGCAGGAGTTTCACACTTTCTTTCAGTGGCTGTGCCACTCACCTACTCTCCATTCTTCACTTACTGCCACATCCTCCTTTCTGTCTGCACTTCTGGGCATCCATAAGAGGAATCTGCATCTGTCTTTTATCATGGTTGATCTGTAGGTGGGCCAGGTATCTTAACTTTACTGCAGCTCTTTCTTCAGTTAAGATCAACTTTAGACCTTTACTTCATGCCTGTCAGTAAAAATGGCCTTAAAATTAACTTAGGACTTAAAACACTTTTAAAAGTGTAAGTCTGAATTTCTGCTTGGTTTGGAATGTTTTATATCAGTTGTCAAGCCATCAGTGAGTAATGTGATTACAATCAAGTTTTTCCAAGCAGGTTTTACGTGGGTATTCTTACTCTTTGTTTTCATTTTGTATCTCAGGGTAGAATATCTCTAAGTTATGATTCTGCTAGGTATTACAATGATGAGGCTTTCACATTTCATATTAAAATACACGCATACATGAAAATTAAGATGTTCAGGGAAGTCAGTCTTTTCAGATGGATCTTGTCACAGGTTCCTGTTACCTAAGGTGTGGATTTCAGAAATACTCAGATACTGTACTCGATGTATTACTGACACAGGCCTGCCCTCAAAGCTGTCTTATTTCAAACTATTGAAATCTTGGTCCAAAGAATGGATTATTTCCCTGTACATGAAATGGAAACAGAGCTGAAAAAATCTTGTCTGGAAGCTATAAGAATGACTTAAAATATTTTTCTTTAAAAATAAATTCTTATTCTCACTTGAATTGTGCTCTCTTGACTATGTGTAAAGTCTTTAATTTTGAATGCAGGGTAAATTTTAAGGAAGAAAAAAACTACTTAAATTTAGGCTTCAGTGTTTTTATTGGGGCACGTCACATAATTTTCAAAACATTCAATAACAATAGTTTATTTTTGAAATTTAAGAAATTTATTTACAATGAAAGTAAAATACTAAAGAGCTATACTTAAGGTATCAATTCTTAAAATTTGGTGGTTGTTGTTACTTGTCTTTCTAGTTTAGAGTTCTAGAGATGTGTGTTTGAATAAATTCTCTTGAGTATCGTATTTGTTGCTGATGTTTCCTATTTATCAGTTTACTGCTTACAGCTGGTTTTAAATTTCATTTAAGTAGTAGAAATCTCAGAAAAGGAAATTACTTATTTGCAAATTGCTGTTTGACCTTCCTTAATTCAGAAGCCTGCTGAGTTTTAAACCACCCAGGGACTGTCTCATCATATTTTTGAGATGATCTCTCTCTGTAACATAATTACATTTATAATGTCAAAAAACTATTATGGATTAAAGATTTGAGCTCAAATGACAGGACTTCCATAGCTGCATTCATCACAGCACTGAGATGGAGGCATTGTGCTTCCTCAGAACAGCCTGAACCAGCAGCACACATTGTTCTGAACCTCCAACTTTATTGCCTCATTCAAAAGCATTTATAATTATAATTAGGTAAGGAAAAAAAAAAAAAAAAGAAAAAGCTTTACTTCTGTTATAGTATGTTTGTCAGTCAAATACAACAGTGCTCATCTCCACAACAGGTGTTTAGGGTTTTTATTTACTTGCATGCTGAAAACTTCGAATAGTAACTAGAAATTAGTTTTCTATCAGGGAACTGGTGATCAGAGGAAGGCTTGTTTCATGGTGGTGCCTAGAAGCCAAGAATTCATTATGTTCGTCATCAAATTAATGATGCTGCCTTTCAACTGTTAAAATCTTAGCTGCTTTTTGTTCCCAAGATCTTTTAAGACAGTATGCTATAAAGAATTTGAGATAATAGGATTTTTTTTTTCTTTAACAGGTTATGTACTATCATCACTAGTAAATTACATCCTAAAATTTTATGACTGGTTCATGCCCACTTCAGTGACAGCTTACATTAATATTCTACTTCCTTGTTCTTGAAGAACCCTGTGCCTTCTGTGGACTGCTGAAGAGTCTGTAATACCACAAAACATGGTGATTCTTGTCAAAAAGATCACTGTTCTACATAACTTTCTGCCAGGCTGCTTTAAATAATTAAAACTGTAAAAGGGGGAAGGAGTGTTGTTGCTATTTAAACTTGTTAACATATATTCAAGTCTGCCCTGGGTTTTGGGGAGCCATTAGAATGGAGCTCCGTACTTTCATGGCTGTGCAAGCCTGATTAATTTATTTTTAAAAGAGTTTTAGATCCCAAATTCTTCAATGAAATTGCAATTTAAATTGCAATTTTATATTGCAAATTTATATTGCCTATGATCTGTTGTGTGTAATTTTCTGAGGCTGACTGGTTTTGGGGAGAAAGTTACGTTAGTTTTGTAACCTCACTCTGAATCTGTTGCCATCCATTCCACTTGCCAAATACTTACCTGAAAATGTAACCACCTGCTGTTTGGTGTTACTGTTGTGCTGTGGCCTTTGAAGATGAAGTATTAATGTTTAGCATTGCTACGGAATTATGTCTCTGCAAGTTAAACTTAAAGCTTGAACAGTGTGTGGGTATCTCAATACATAGATTCAGAAAAAACCTACCAGTAAGTAATGCTCTTTCACTGACAGGCCAAGAGTGCTCACAAATCCCTAGTTGCCTCTTCTAGCTATCTTTCTCATATATTTTTAATGTCTTTCATTTCAGTGTGGGATTATGGCTGATTCTGACTTCTCACCCTGTCTTTTTGTCTCCATTCAGTTCACCTCCTATCTTGGTATTTTGTACTGTTCTATTTGTCTTAGCACCCCAGCTATGTTAAACTCGACTCCTATTAACTTTTAAGACACCCTGAATACTGCTTGTCTCCCCATCTTGCTCTGATTGATTTCCAGGGCATTTCTTTCTCTCTCTGATTCCCAAATGAGATTCCATCCACACCGCTGAAATATGTTATTTTGTATTACAGCGAGAATCCAGTTGGTAAATGGAAATGAGACATTAAAATTTTTCTTTGTAGATTTCTTTACTGCTGGGTCTTGGCACTGTGGAAGAAATAAGTTTACATTTTAGAGACAATCAGTCAGACTGTGCATGCCTGGTTTACTGTCTTTTCAATACATATTACATGAACAAATCAGTCTCTGTTGGAAATCATACTGAGGCTACTGTAATCATTGTAGATTTTAACCTAGTGTATTCCGCTAGTTCCTTTTTTGAGAAATTCTTTGAGTAGAATTTGTACAGAGAACATTTTTTTAAATTCTGCTTAAGTTTTACCATTTCTACTCAGTGTTTTTGAAACCTTTCTGTAAAAGCCTCAAGTCAGTGCTGTGTGTCACAGATGCTCTCATGCTTTCCAGGCTAGCAGTCTGCAATCACTGCTGGCAATGTTTAACAAGTGCAGTTTGCAGAATTTCTGTCAGACAGAGCCAGTTTGACCTTGCTCCCAAATAGTGGAGAAGGAGATGTTTTTACCTGTAGGTGTTGCAGAAGACTTAGAGAAACAGCCCTGCAGTGATACATTCATAGCTGTTTTACAGCACACGAGCACACAGCATTGATGGCAATCTCTGATGGGAAACGCTGAGGACTGACCTAACAGATAAGAGACATTTTTACCCATTGCAACTTTTTCTTTTTCCTACTTTTTTCAACATGTTGTGACAGATTTACTCAGCAAATATATGGACTTGAGCTAGCCAGATTTTTTTAAATTTTTTCATTTTCATACAACAACCAGTGTCAAATATCCTGTTTTTTCCAGAAGAATGTGGCTCCAAACTGCAGAGAAAATAAGCAGTTCAAAGAATATTATTTGCATTTTGTGCTTGGCAGCCTCAACTTTTCTGGTGTTGCTCTCCCATCCTGCTGTTAAAAATCAGTGTTTCTAATAGTATAATGATTTGGGTAAAATTAAAGAAAGAAATGTGAATTAAAAAAAAATAGTTGTAGTCAGGCAGTTTTAACAGGAAGTGTGGAAAAGAACAAGGTTGTCTTTAGCACTTAGGAGCATGAGCAAGCACTCGTTGCTTACTTTGGTAGAAGTAAGAATTCAAACCTTTCTATTTATTTCTTTTTATTTAACGATAAGAGGAAAATATTTTGGGGAGAGATGATCCCTTTAGGCCCCAGCAGGTCTGGAAACTTAACTACACACAGGGTTCTCGGCTTAGCCAAGGAGACTGGAGAGGACCTGAGAGTCCATCAGCGTTACTCTAATCAGGCTGCTGAGATGAATTAGAATAACACCAGGGTGATTTGTTAGAAATTTGTTAGGAAAACACAGGCCATCCATCCTTTCTGCAGTGCTGTTGAAAGATGGTAAATTCAGAGGTGGTTCAGTGATGGTGATGGGGGAACTGGGAGTTACAACACGCACAAAACCATCCTAATCTCCTTACTGACTGTTCCAGACCCACTGGTTTGGCATGCAGCAGCTTCCAAAGAAAACCAGAGCACATGAGGGCATTCCCAGCTGGCACTAACCCAGTGTGGCAGTGTGTCCAGGCACCATGCACAGTGAGCTGTGCCCATGTCCTCAGTGCCACACTTGCCACACCTCTGTGCTCCACATGGCTCTGGGGAAGAGTCAAACCTCTCTGAGAATGGACAAGCCCCTTGCACAGAGTCGCGGCTGAGCACCTGCTCAGGGGCTGCTGAATTTGGCTCCCCCCAAGGCATTTTTTCAGATTGCTCTTCTTTCAGATCAAAAAGTATAGTCATGTTTCCATATCCCTTTTTATGCTCTTTGCTTTCTAAGAAAACACAACGATTAAATGGATCAGTTATTATACATGGTGAAATAGAAGGTTTTTTTCAATTAAGCAGTAAATACATTACCAGCACTTCAAGACCTAGAAAAAAGGGCTAGGAGAGGGTGGTGTAATTAAAGATTAAGAAAAAACACTGAATTTTCAAGAAATCTCACTAATTTGTCATACAGATTGTGAAAAAAAATGAAGATGATTTTCATCTTTTTCTCTGAATTTTAGCACTGTTGTCCTGTCTTCAAATTCCCTAGTGAAAACAGAGCTATTGGATATGCCATGGCTGGAGTTTATGTTCCATGTCACAGAAGCACCTGTAGCTGATTTCCACAAATCACATGCACAGAAGCTGATTAACTGAGTCAGTCCCAAGTGAATAAAAACAAAACAGATGATAATTGCTGGAATGATAAACACATGGCATCAGAATTGGAAATTCTAACCTTTTTAGAGACCATTATGTAAGCTCAGTATATGCCTGTTGTCTAGGAAATGGAAGGGAACTCCATCTCCTTACTGGTGTGAATGTTGGTAGTGCAGAGCTCCTGGGGCTGTAAAGTGGGGACATTCTTCCAGGCTGTCCTGAAACAGGCTTCATGGCTTCTGGGTCCATCAGGCTGTAATCAGAATTCTGTGTAACATCTTCTTTAGCTAGGAATACTGTGGAGCTTGTGCAAGTAGAGTGGAATAAAATTTAGAGTAGAATCTATTGATGGATTTGACTGGAAAAATTCAAGTGCTTCTGTTTAACTTTATCCTTTTCTCTGATTTAAAAATACTTTATTTAAATACACCATTTTAAAGCACTTTGCAGGTATGTGCTACTTCATAGTTTGCAATTCCTTGATTCCCAAACCATTTATGTTCCTTTCAGATAGCAACCACTGCCACCAAAACCACCAAAACGAAAGCCCAAAGGCACCCCAACCCTTAAAAAAACCAGACCAAAACACTCCTGCCCTATCCTTCATTTGGCTGTTGGGTAGTTGTTAGAAGTTATGTTTTGCTACCTGGCCATGCCTGAAAAGCACAAAATTAGTAGGGGTGAGGAAGGCTGCTAACTGCAGAAATTGCCCTTAACACCATCTCTCATATGCACTTAATCCCATGGTCATAAGAAAAGCTTTTGACTTTCTGAGGACAAAGATTCAACTCTGAAGAGCTTGTAAACTCAAGAAAATAACCTTGCTGACTGAAGTCCTGTCCATCATCTCCATCTGCACTCCTTTCCCTGCAGGAAGGAAGAGATCAGAGCAACCAGAGGGAAAGGGTACAAGGCAAAAGATAGAGGCTGAATAATGACACAAGGCAGTGCAGGGCACGGGAGCAGTGCACCAGTTTGGAGGGTTGGGAACTTGTGTTAGTAAATGAGAAATTTCTGTTTCACTGCCATGGCAGAAAGGCACACAGCCTTGAGGAGAGCTTATATTAAAATGTGAAAGAATTAAAACTGTTTCTGATATCTGTGACAAACAACAGTGAATTGTCATTTTAGCTGTTGCCTAAGCTCTTTCACTTTTGCTGTGACATAGGAAATGTTTTCATCAGTCAGTCATTGGTGTTTGAGTAACACAAGCCAATGTTTTAGGGTATAGTCCTACACTGACTGACTGTCCTCAGCTACTCTGCTCATCTATGTGAGCACTACACTACACTACAGCACATCAATCCTTCAGAATGTACACCTGAGTTCTGTGATGAACCTGTTCTTCTCAAATGCAGCAAGTAAAAGCCATTTTTTGCTGCTTAAATACCCCTTTGATAGGAAACTGTTCAGATAGGTTTTATCATGGTGATTACCTCCTACCCTTAATTACGGTACTTAGAACATTATTTTTAGTACCTCGGAAATATTTTCAACTTTGTATCATTGTTGAAGTTCTAGAAAACTTTGAAAAGATGGTGAGAAACAATGTATCATGCCCAGGGCAAATCACTGCAGGAGGTAGACAGTAAAATAAAAGGGATGAAGAGGGTTGAAATGAGGATTGAAATTGTCTTCTGAGTGTGTTTGGTATCTTAAAACACTTCTGAGTGCTTTATATATTAAGAAAGACATTTTTGATGATGAAGATGGTGAAACCCTGAAGGAGATTGTGCAGACAGATGCTGGATGTGCTATCCCTGGCAACACTCAGGATTGGGATGGATGGGGCTCTGAGGAACCTGATCTAGTTGAAGATGTCCCTGCTTATTGCAGGGGGGTTGGAGTAGATGACCTTTAAAGGTGTCTTCCAATCCAAACTGATGGTTAAATCCACACATCTGTCCTAGTCTGCTTAGTGACCCCCACAAAGGACTTCTTGTATTACTTTTTTCCCTAGATTTAAAACAAAATACTGTCTATATGCAAGTCCTTCCATGGCTGCACTAAATTAATGTTGTCAGCAATAAAAACAAGCCCCAAACTCTTGCCCAGTTCCTGCTCTGTGGCATTACAGTAGTCAGCTGGAGATGATTTAAGCAAGGCCAGCTGCTACTGCACCTCCTGCAAAGGAACAGCAGGAGCAGGAGACTGACCTGGGACGGGCACTGCCCATGGACAGGCCTCAGCCATCCCCACACAGACAAGCCCAATCCACTGCACAGCACAGGCAGCTTCTAATCTCAGAGTTTCTGGAACATAGTGCACTAAAACAACAACAAAAATCCCAACAGAATATAGGATCTGCCACCACCTCATCTTGCCTCTTATCAGCTTGTTTACAGGGCAAGAGGAAAGTGTACTAAACTTTTTCTCATTTTTTTCCTCTCCTACCCCCCACTTTTTTTCTCACAGCACGCTACAAGTGAAAGTCTCGGAGCCACAGAATTCAATAGACATGAACACAGAAAATGAACATTTGAAGTCCATAAAGATGTGCCTTAATCAGCCCACTGAGTGGAATCTGAGTTTTTCAGCAGCATCTCTCGCCAGCTGTAAAGTTTTTAACCAAAATCTCAAAACTGATGAGAACAAATAGATTGCAGCTGTTCTTGCACTATTATTTTGTACATTGTTCCTGATTTTTTTTTCTGCTAAATAATAAGCATTTATTACATTGATCTTGAAATGATCTTGTGTGATTTGGCTTTATATACTACTAGCATTATTCAGTTTGATGTACTTTTTCTTTTCTAAATATGAAGTTTCACATCTGACCATCATGAAATTCTTGCAGTACAAATTTATATCAGAATCGGATGTTCCCCTTTAATAGTATTGTGATTTTTCTATGTTCTTGAAATTTAACTATGGTTTTCCAATTTTATTTTTGTGCACGAAAGTTAATATATTATGTAATTTGTGGCATAGGTCACCATGTAAAGATTTATGGTAATAATTCAAACCAATCGGTAACAGGTGGAGACTGACTACCTCGAAGCAAAGCAGTACAAAGGTAAATTATCTGAGGAGATCTCCTTCAACAACGGATTGAAATGTGTGGAAGCACCAGTTTGCTTCTGCACTGTGCTTTTGTCTTCACTTACCTTGAGGACTTCTGTGTGACAGTATTTAATGACCCTAATGTCTAAAAGAAAGACCAAGCCTACTGGAGAATCTCATGAAAGATTGTCATTCAACAAATTGTATCTGCACTTTTTGAGGTTTCTGCTAAATGGTCTTTCCTCCCCATTTGTTTTATGAATTTATGCCTGCCACCAATTAAAATGGATGTAAATGCTCTTCCTATTTCATTTTTTTCCGTGTACTTTGGAAATTCAATGTAAAATCAAAATTTTATCTCTACTCAAAGAAGTAGTAAATGGTTGTAGCTGACTACATTGTAGACATTCCATGCTTTAATGATCTTAGCAAGGTTCATGTACTTCATTCATCAAAACTTTATTATTAATAGAGCTATAACAAAAGTGTTAGAATAAAACCATATAATATGCTTCTCTTTTCTGGAGTCATACATTCAGTAGCTAGAATAGAGGTTTCTTAATTCATGATGAGTTGTCTGTCCTTTACTTGACAAGAATTAATTTTCCAGAATGAAATTTCCTTAGAAGACACTATTTTATAAAACAAAGGTTTTAAGGATTCGCCTTACAAAACTGAAGATGCACTTCCTCTTTACAGGGGTTTGTTGGTTTGCAGGTGCAATCCTGTAACTGAAAGAGAGATTGTTATGAATTCTGGTGTCACAAAGAGATTGTTACGAATTTTGGTGTCACAAGATCCCAAGAGGGTATTGGTCACTGACACATTGGTCGTTATTGAAAGTGCAGAATGTGATTAAAAGAATAAACATTCATCATGGTTTGAGCTATGTAGAAAGTCTTTATGTATCTTAACTGTTATATGCATGTGGATTCTGTGGGGAAAGAAAGCCAAAAGGAGAATTAAACTTCCCAGGGGTGAGGAACTGAAGTTAACTTCAGTGGAGCCCCACCAAAGCACCAGGAGTCAGGCAGGACACAGGAGTCTTAGAAGCACTGGAGCCAATGCAGCTGAATTGTTTGTGTGCCCATGGGAGGAGATGCCACATGGATATCTGGATTTCAAAGACCCAGTAAATACCAGAACCTTACTGGTTTGGACATGCCTCCCTTAGCTCCAAGCAGAAGTCTGCTTTTTGTTAACAACTCTTTTATTATTATTACTATTATTTTTTTAGCTTTAGTTGGCTGCTGACTCAACAGTTTTCAGGCATAACCCAAGCTCACTAGCCCCTTCTGTCCTTCAGCCTGGAGAGCAACTGGCCAAAGGCCTGTGCTCAAGAGAAGCTGTTTTAGTGCATAGGCTGAAGAGACTGAATACACAAACAAGAATCACAACATTGGTTTTAAGAAAAAAAAACTAGTTTGGGAATAAACATGGGAGCTCTAAGTTTGATGAGTGACCACTGCTATTTTACCATTATTTAACAGGCAATCAAGTCTAGGTCTAATTCATGTTTGACACTGTTGTTTAGCAAAAAGAGGAGGGATGCACAGTAATTGGTCCAGAGCAACAAAGAGGCTGTTTTTACATAAAATATTTTAGGGATTAAAATGTCATTCCTTAATTAAGTCAGGAAGTTAGGTACTTTCAACACAGAATTAAAGTAAATACCAGCATTATTTTAGCTAGAAAGACTAATGCATATCAAGCAAAGATTTTTTTCACTCCAAGGATGATAATTCCAGGCTTGGCTCCTTTGTCACCTTTGGATGTGTTCTTGCTACCATGTGACACTCTCAGGAAGTCAGCTGCATACATTGAAACCTTGGTTATCAGTAATAGTGAACTTCGTGAGACAGCACACATCTGATTGTCCCACCCTGCAATTATGCAGCCACCTTCTGGAAAGGTCATCTTACAAGAGCACATCGAATTTTGTATAACACAGAAAACCCTTCCCTTTGCAGGGATTTGGGCAGGCAATGTGTCCAGAGGGGCTGGAAATTCAGTGCCACTTGCTCAGGTTTCTGGCCTGAAAGGATCACAGGGTAAGTCCACCATTAAAGAACATCAAGGAAGGTCCATAGTTGTACACCCTGCTCAAAGGCAGCCAGCTGGGAGTAGTTCACACCTAGTCCTGTCTTAAAAACTCCCAGGACAGAACCTGCACAGGGAACCTGTTTCAGCAGTTTTTAACCTGTTTCGCTGCCTTTTTCATCTGGTCTGAGTTTCAGTTTATAACCATTGTTTTTTTGGTCCTCTCATCATACACAAGAAAGAGCCCAATTTTATCTTTTTACTGGACTCCTTGCAGGTGGCTGGGGATCCTCCCAACATTCACTGGCTCAACAAGCCCAGCTTCCTTGGCCTCTGCCACAGGGCAGGAACTCCAGCCCCACAGGCCTCCAGTTAGACAAAGTCTGTTTTCTATTAACACACACCAGTGAAGCCACATCCACAGCAGAGGCATCCACACACTGGGAGGTGACTTGAAGGAAACCTTGTGTTTTTTTCAGTCCAGCATTCCCAAGAGATGACAGAGACAGAACCTGTATATGTGGCAAGGCACGCCAGAACAGCAAGAAGGCAAAACTAAAGTCTTATTCAGGAAGGCATGCCCAGAGGCTTTTCTAGATTCTTATTGCTCCTGCTTTGCCTCAAAATTCATTTTAAGAAAATATGAGTGGACTAGCACCAGTTGTTCAGACTGGAGTGCTTAAAGAACAAACCACTCAAGAGAGGGAGGATGAGAGAGAAATTAAAAAAAGCCCCAACACTGAAGTCCCAAGGAGGCTCTTATAACTGAGAAAAACTATATACTTTGCCCATTCCAACTATGTTCAGGCAGCATTCAAGAGGACAGAGCATCTCTTATCTGAAGTGGCTGCATGTACACAAACTCATACTACAACACAATTTGGGGATTTAAAAAAAGTTACCAAAAGAGGGAGGTCAGGACCTCAAAATTGTGTTTAAAATTACAAAACTAATTCATCAGTTACAGAGGCTTCTGAATAGAGCAAGCACCAGCAGAAAATGTGTCATGGCATTTTGCAGTTTGATAAATTTCCAACAAAAACTGCAAAGGATGAAGAGCAACACAATCCCTGTTTCCTATATGCAAGCTTGGAAACAGCATAATAGTTTGGGGGGCTACTTTTTAGGAATCCTAAATTTCACTTGTGTCCCTAAGTCATTTCTGAGAATTACCAAAGACCATTTATAGCATATTTACCAATTTAAAAGGCAAGTTCCTGAGAAAACTGCATTTGGCATCCACAGTTGAGATGTGCATGTCGAGGTATGGAGTTTGTTCCAACTGCTCTGAAATGACCCCACCAGACATGGACACGACTGTTCCGGTGTTTCCAACTGGAGTGAACCTGCTCAGCCACCAGTGACTCCTGTGTGATCACAGCTTCGTCTGCTGTCCTCTGAAACTCCTCACCATTCCTACATGTTTGGAACTTCAGAGCCACAAAGAAATAACAATTGGATACTACTTTAAAAAGACTCAACACTGACCTTAGAGGACTTCAGTTCTTGCCCCTTCTGTACTTAAATACTCCTTTCCTTACCACATCTTCTTTTGTACCTCAAGTATTTTTATGCTTTTCTAAAAGCACATCACTGATTCTATATAACAAGGTCAGCATCAGTAGACTTCCAGTATGGATGGTAAAATCAGATACTCAGTTTTACCACTTTGACACTGTTCAATAAAGTGGACGCGTATCTGCAGGAAGCAGAACTCCCAGTTAAGAGCAACTCCATTTGACATTAACAGGAACAGTAAATACACACATCTGCTGACCAGGTTTTACTGTTATAAAACCTTATAAAAATTAAGAAAGCGGTTGCCATATAAGTAGGTACATTCAAAATTGCTGCCATCACAAGCAATCACTCTCTTTTTATTCCACCAGCTTTAACTATGGAATACTTAGTACCAACAGCAATTTTTAGTTGCAGGTAAGATGCATTCTTCCATATTAAGTAAAAGAAAAAAATTCAAATTCAGGTAAAATTTTAATCCATTTTTATTACATGAAAGAGGGACTTTATATCAGGAAATACAAGAAATACAAGCACGTATTTAAAAAAAAACTAATATAGAAATGCAGGATTATAAATTATTCATATAAAAGGAGTAAATATGACCAGCAAGAAAAAGATCTATTTTCAAGTCTGATGTTAACCAGTGCTGACAAAGGCACTTTCTCCTTTTGTCTTCACTCATCTGTTTCCTCACTCAACAGTCTTGAAAGATTCATTCGGGTTTTCTCCAGTGCCAAAGTTTTTGCTCTTCTCTGAGGCCTTGAACTTGACACTGGGGCTGGTTCTGGAATTCGATCACAACTGAAACACAGATTATTTAAAAGTTAGGCCAAAAAGACTAAGAAAACTGAAGAGCTTTTATAGGAACAAACTTGAAACATGGTCTTATAGAGCAAAAATACTTCTTAATTATAAACTTTTTGTTTTTTGAGAATATACTGGTGTTTTCCAAGTGATCTAGCAGTATCAGTAAAGATAATCAACTGATAAGCAGTTGCAAAATAAGCAAAATTCCCCCAAAATTAGATGGAATCAAAGCATACACTCCAAATAGGCAAATGGCAGAGACTGACCCTGGTCACAATAAAGTCTACAATAAATGGATTACTTGCTTAAGAAAGAGTTGAGCACAGCTGAAAACTGCAACTATAATGTTGTTTTAATACTTATATCCTGCAAGATCATAAGGGGTGAAATCCGTTGTCTATATTCACTTCTCAGTCATTTCTAGATGCTTGTCAACTACATGTTGGACAACAAGTGACAAAATTGTGGAGGGGAAAAAAGAATTTAAATTTAAAAACTTGATACTTCCACAGAACAGATTTAAAAAGGCAGAAAAAACTAATTGGAAGAAGAGCAATAATACAAACGAAAAACCTGACTTTTTTCAGCTTGAATATATAGAATATACTCAACACATAAAAGGTATGTTATCTATTACAGGCTCCTTGGCAGAACTTGCCACTGTTTCAAAAGTACCAAAATTCCAAAGAATTCTTTTTCCTTAAATATTTATCAGTGTTTTAGGAACAAAGGATATCAAAGCATACAGGTTTGGGAAAGAAAAACATTTGAATTAAATTTCCTTACTAGAACAGACATGAAGGTTTTGATGGTGGGGAGACAAGGATTTACCTTTCAAGACCACGTTTTACACTTGCACCAGTTTTTCTTCTGCTCACAGACCTCACTTCTGTTGCTTTCCGCTGTCCTAAGTATAAACAAAAGTATTTTTTTGTATCTTGATAGCATTTATTTTCTTAAACTAGTTTTGTATCTTTCTTCAGTGTTTGATATTGCATGAAACATAGAAATATGCAGTCAGCATTGATAGAATGTGGTCATAAAAAACCAGCAACAAAACCCCACAATTTTTGACTTCTCCCAGAAACACCTGTATGTTACTCTGTGGCTGTGGCTGGGTTATCTGCAAGCTTCAGTCCTGTTTTCTTTTTTGAAATCTGTGTTACTGGGAGAGGCTAACAGCACAAAACTTTCCACAGAACAAACTACTTCAATCTTTTAACAAATACAATTGTAAAAACTACAACAGAGTGTGAATGGCTTTCCCATCTATACATTCACAAAAAGTTATTATGAAATTATTTTATTAAAAACAACTAATATTGAAGCCACTGTACCTTTGGCAGTTTTGCTTCTTGTAGATCTTAATTTTGCAGTTTCTTTTAATTCATTAACTGGAGTATTAAGAGCATCTTTATTATTTTCTGTTAAACAGAATAACACATGCAGAAGTCATAAATTAAAAACTGATTATCTTAAATATCAAGATTTTAAATTTTGGCTGTTACATTAAAAAGCTACACAATTGAACCCCACTTTTTCTTTAAACCAGAAACTAACTAATAAAGCTAACAGGAAGTTCAAAATGTCACTCCACTGGAGCTGTAACTCCACCCCAACAAAGGTCAATCCTCCATAAACTATTCCTGACAACTGTTTAGCTCCTTCCACTCTATTGGAAGCTGAGCAAGCGGGACAGAAGATCAGCTTGTCTGAACAGGGATCTCCTTCTGGAGCTCAAGAGGAAAAAGGAACTGCAAGATCTCTGACAACAAGGTCAGGCTTTGCAGGAAGAAGACAGAGCTGTGGTTCACACGTGGGGAGAAGGCACAAAAGCCCAAAGTTCAATTACAGTTGAACCTGGTCAGTGTTTTGTGAGATAGTAAAGCAGGGCTTTTGAAAGTACACTAAAAGCAAAAAAAGGTCCAAACACAACACTGGACTAACACTGGCTGAAGATGGTCAGTCATCTGACTAACAGGACTAGAGAAAAAGCAGAGCCATTCATGCTTTTTTTTCTTGATTCTTTTAACATCACTAATGGACCTCAGGCTGCCCAGCGCCCTGAGTCAGATGTCCATGAGCATGGGAGCAGTGATATTCCATTTGAGGCCAGTGATATTG
Source organism: Trochalopteron elliotii (assembly GCA_024734555.1). Taxonomy (NCBI): domain Eukaryota; kingdom Metazoa; phylum Chordata; class Aves; order Passeriformes; family Leiothrichidae; genus Trochalopteron; species Trochalopteron elliotii. Next base: position 2,503,193 of record JANPWX010000413.1, read on the forward strand.
TAAGGGACCAGCTCTAACAGCTGAATGTCTGTAAGCTGAGCATGAGCCAGCAGTGGCACCCTGGCCTGTACCAGAGACTTCATGGCCAGCAGGACCAGGGCAGTGACCACTCCCTGGACTCAGCACTGATGAGGTCACACCTCAGATCCCACAGTCACTGCAAGAGACACAGTGAGGGGCTGCAGTGAATCTGGAGAAGGGTGTGGAGCACAAGTGATATGGGGAGTAGCTGAAGAAGCTGGGGTTGTCTCCCAAGTCCTATTACTTCTTATTTTCATAACATCTACACAATTCATTGAACTGTACACCTGCTGCTGTACTACAGCCCTCCTGAATTACCTTCTTCATTGTGAACAGTATTTTCAGACAATGTGATGTCTCTTTCCTGTGGCCTTTCAGACAGAACTGTTTCCTCAGTTCTTCCAGAATGATTTTTGCCCACATTAGGATCCTTGCTCAATTTCATCTGGATTTTCTCAATAGCTCTTTGACATGGTTTATCTTCCACTTTCTGGAGAACAGACATTTAATGTTAAATGTTACTTAGATTTACAACTATTTTTTTATCTATAATATTGGCCTACTAATAGGATTTGTTGAAATTGCTGCACAAAGGATACAATGTGTGACATGAAAGTGACCAGTTAAGCTGAAAGGAGAAACACTTTCTCCTTCAATACTAGCCACTAAAATCCAAATTTTTTTTCATTATTTTTTTAAAAAAAACCTGAAAAAAATTAAAGCAACTGGACTCAGAGTACAGCTACCTCTGGATGATATGCCCATAGTGGATTCAGTGTTCTTAACAACATTTCTTTATACCATTGTGTTCATGTGCCACACTTCCAAATTTCAATTTTTTTCCATATTAATAAAAGCACCAAAGTAAAACTTGTAATCCCTTCCCACTTCATCTTAAATCAAGCATCCTTTTCATGTTGCCTAATGATCTTCCCATTATACCATAATTTTAGGTGTAAAATTTCAGCTGTTAATAATTAAAGATAAGCTGCAAAACTGCAAGACTTAATGCTGAATTCTATTTTAACTTAAAAAAAAATACCTACACCACGGTTACCAAAAGAACTTACTGTACTGCAATGTATCAAGTCAGGCACACTATCTCAAGCTGGTTATCCTGTCCATGGTTTATGTAATGATAACAGCTCAGATTACTGTGAATTAGTCAAAAATTAATTTTCAAAACTGGTTAGAAGAGAAATTCCAGTTATACTATCATAGTAAACAAAAGCCCCTTCATTTTTAAGCATATCAGAATGTTAGACTACTAATGATTTAAAAAGTAAGAACCATGCTATTTATGTACTACCTCTTGAATCTCACTGAGCAACACCAGAAGATTCTCTGTAGAAGAACTACTGAGTTCTAGTGAATTTAAAGATTTTGCATAAACACGGACATCTGGTGCAGTTGGGTCCGCCAGGATTTCGTTGCAAATTTTCATGGCTAAAGTATCATGCACTGTTAAGTCCTACAAAGGAAAGAAATTAGGTATCAGTAATTTTGCTGGGAACTGTTTACAAGTGACAGCAGTGAGAACAATCTGATTTAAACAGCTGGCTAATTCTACACAGCAAACATTTTCCTAAAACGCACTATTTTCGGTACATTCACCAACTGATTTTTATAAATATCTTCCACTATATAAACATTAAGCCATGTGCAAGTTCCTACTAACATTTTTTAATTGTAAGAGGGAGGCGAAATTGGGGACAGAGGAGCAAGACAAGGGGAGGAAAAGGGGGAGGAAAGTGTCAAGCTAAAAGACTTCACTGCCTGAACAGGCACTCATTTAATGCTGATACGGGGAATCCCAGAGAGGCCCAGACACGCAGCAGTAAGCAAAGGGAGTAGTTCTTAATCTGAGACAAGCACCTACAGTTCTGAGATGTTATCCTACAGTTCTAACACATTGTACCTGATAGTCCTGCGACTTCTTGGACTGACATTTCAGTCCACTTGGTCTGGTGAGGTCCACTAACAGCTCAGAAACATTACTGATATCTACTTCAGCCAAAGGTGATGTTGCAGGAGCATTTAACAGTGTTTGCAGAGTTGGAAGGTAAGCTTCTTCAAAGCACTCCTGGTTGGACCTGTTTCAGTGAAGTCAAATATTAGTAGCATAATAAGACAAAATTAAATTTTCTCTTCCATGATGAAAGTTCACTGACCTGGTACATCAATCAAAGCAAAGTGGAAGCAGCCAAAACTGGTAGCAATAGCCAGCAAGATCAAGATATCAAAACTGTTCCCTAGTACCATTTGAAATTTTAGCACATGGTATTTCAAGAAAGTTTTCAGTAACACTTCCTTCCTCTGAAGAATTTGAACATTCATCCTTACTACTGAAAACTCAACTGGTATATACAAACATGTTCTATTTTGAAGGACAAGAAGAAACATTTCCATAAATACATTTCTCTAATTCATTTTTTATAGATTAATCTTGTTTTCTGCTCTTCCCTCCTTTCTGTTAGCATTTTTCTTCGGGGGTACTTCCCATTGCATAAGAAAGCAAGGAAAGCTGGCAAAAAAAGTATGCAGTGGTTAACAGGATTTTTGGAAGAAATACTTGTTATTTTTTTTTCTCAGAAGAGCTCATAACACCTGCCAAGCAAGCCTAAAAGTCATGTTTCACTTGGTTCTGCAGCAAGTTGTCTAAAAGTGTGCTTCCACAAGACTTGTCTAAACAATTTAACAAGTAAGATGTCAAAAAGCAAAAGGTACAGTTGAAGTGAAGCCTTTACTCTTGCTGATATTTCTATTAACTTCCTATTTGAACCCAAATAACTACAGGAGAAAAGTAAGAAAGCAAGTAACTTTTAAAAACGCAGATTATTTGCTGCTGGATTATGGAGCCAAACCAGCTGACAAAAAAACCTTCTGTGCACTACAGTAGGCTACAAAAGAACCAAAGCAAGAACTTTCCCTTTCAGCAGCTTTAAGGCTTTATATTGGCTCAAGCATTACTGAAGTATCATTCAGATTATTCTCTGTAAACGAAAAAAACCCATCTCTAATAAGACACAGGCACAAGGCAGAAGCTTCTCTTATGCTGCCTGAGAGTTTAATACACTATAAAAGACATTCCATGAATAACAACTGTTCACTGGTTACAGGACTTTGTCCCTATTCTAGCATCTCATACCCCCCTTCTGACATGACAAGACAATTTAAAAAGTAAGGATCGACATTTTTTCCTCAGAGTCCAAATATATAATTTCAAAAAGTATGCCTCTTGGTTATATCTGTGACCAGATGGAAAGATTAACCAGAGCAGCACCCAGAAAACAAATGAAATTATAGAATTCAGTGAGAGATCATTATCAAATTTAGGTATGAGCCTCCACCAAATCTCATTTATTACCCAAATTCTCCTTTACTGAATTGCAACTTTGCAGCCAAGTTCTGAATTACACACAGTATTAATAATCTGCTTCTAATACTGTATTATTCTGAAGGTCACTGAAGAAAGTAAATTACTCAACTTAAAATGACTATTTGTGATCCAGGATGCAGATGTTTTCAAAAAGAAAATAAATGAGATTTCATAACTAAACAGAGATTCTCAATCAATAAGCCAGACTAAGACATAGGTTTTTTTATTCCACAGATTTTTCTGATTTTTGTTTAACACGTACACCATGTTATTTTTTCAAGAAAAAGATGACCTACGAGGTGCCACAAGAAATTCCCTCATTTGCAAGTGACTTGGAAATACATGGGATTACTCAGGTGGGCATTCACTAGAACTCATAAAAAAGAGAATGAAATTCACAGTATCAGAAGATGACATTCACAAGTAAAAGATTATCAATATTAAAAGTTTAAATTCATTACTCATTATCAGAGATACTGGAAACACATGAAATCAATTTTGCTGTTACTTTCATAAGAATTTAAGTAGGGAAAACCTGATTCTATAAGAAACTGGGTAATTTTATTTGGCTTTTTTCTGACGACAGCAAAAATACATTGCTTAGGGGTTTTTTGCCTCTTCAGGACAACTCCCCTTTGTACTACTCCTCTTAATGTGGCAACGTATAGGCCACAAAATTTAATTCAATTTGGTTTGAAAAATAGATAAGGTAACATAATACACCTAAATTAAAACTTAACTATAAAAAAAGCAGATAAATGCTTAGTTTGTTCTAACTCGATAAAACCACTAGCAGCTGCTGAAAATTAAGCTTTCAGCACCAGGTAAAAGGAGATGAGAATTGCTATTTAAGCTCTTACTCCCTTACTTATGTTCTCTACCTCTTTTGTCCACCCCCCCCAAAAAAAGGAGATTTGAATATGCTGTCAATTTAAGTTGGAGTATTCCTTGGTTCAAAAACAAAACAAAAATAAATCCCAAACCACAACCCAGCAGCCTGCTGCTTTGATAACTCCTGGGCACTGATTATTTTCTTTTGAAGCATTCCTGCTAGCTACTTTTTAGTGACACTTCAAAGGCTACCTGTAGTACTCAACAGTATAAATAAGTAAAGCACATCTTTTTAAATTAATTTTATTCAATATCTTTCAGAACAGTTTCAACTGTAGGCTTAGGAAAAAAAAAAAAAAAGAACTATGGAAAGCCACAGGGGTAATAGGAAATTAATGGAAATTCTTCAGAATGGTCACAGGTTGAGATTATGTATTTTCAAAAGGAATAGGCATAGGAGGCTGAATTAGATGTCTAAATCTAATTTGCATTTGTACAATTTCTACTGGTGCAAGACCAAAAAAAAGTTTCTAAAGCTGCCAGATCAATGTATACTGTCATATAAGGAACTACAAAGAGCATTACCTATTTCGATAAGCAAATAGAGGGAAGAAAACTCCCAGGCAGTGTCGGAGCCGAGTGTCCTCTTCAGTCACGGGATTGTACCACAGCAAAATGAGACGGGAAAGGAGCTTGGCACTGATCAGCCTCCCGGAGAACATCAGCTTGGCAATGCCCTCTGCAGCTTTTGTCCTCAGTTCGGAATACTGAAGAAAAAACTCATCATATACACAATACACCAACCATAACGTTTTTCACTAATACTTCTGGAATTGGATATAGGCTATATTACCAATTATTTCTCTACATTCACACATTTCTACCTGCACAAAATGCAAAGCAGCTCAAGAGTAATGTCAGCCTGTACCAGTGACAAACTTGTAGTCATTTTCTAGGACAGGTATTTTAATATTAGACCATTAATTTCAATTCACACCACCTAATATTCCCAGGCAACCTGATGGGATGATGAGACATCTACAAAAATAATCTGAAAACAAAACTAAGGCAAATGTTGTAATATTCCTTACCTCACTGTCTAAGAAACCAGAAAGAAGCTTCAGAAGACTGTGAACTGTGGCAGTTTCCTCTTCCTCCTCCATTGTTTCACTTTTGTCATCACCATTTTCAGTTCTAATGTCTGCACTTTCACTTTGAGAGTCATTGCCTCTTCTGGCCTTAAAAGGCTCAATTCCAAACAGCATTAGTTGATCAAAGATTGCCTTTAAAGCACTGAGCTTTATCTTTATGTTATCTATTTGTAAAACCTAGGTATAATAAGGAAAATAAATATATCATCTTCTTGGTAGACCACCAATCTTGAAATTAAGCACAGTAAGATTTTTCCTTTAATAGGATTGATTATTTTGGGAAATTTTTTTATAATACTTGAACCAAATTTTGAACTTTAGGAAGGTGTGATACAAATTTAAACCTGAATGTATAGTACCACCTGGGAAATAATTTATCAAGTCATGTATGCAATTTGCACTACATAAAATCAAATTAATTTCACTCATGGAGTGAGCATCCATGTGTGAGATGTAATTTTATTGTTCAACCCATAAACAGACACTGGACAAACAAAGTCTGTTTGCTTGTGGTATCTCCAGAGTGTTAGGTATTACAGAAATATAACTAAATAAAAGTACTTAATTAATTAAAATCAACAAAAGCTTAATTAAAAATCAACAGTATGTAAAAAGACACCAGGGACCAAGGGAGTAATAAAAGTTACATAGCTCACTATATGTATTATAGTTTAAATTACATGCAAGTAAAGCCATGCACCATGGCTTAGCCCAGAGAGTCTGCATCTGTTTAGCCCAACCCCCTGCTTCTGATAGCAGCCTACATAGAGATTGTGGGGCTTAGTACCTGCAGAAAGATTATTTAACTCAAAAATCTGAGTTACTAAAGTAACTGAAATCCTCTCCAAACATCCTTTTTTTAAAAAAAATGTGACATACTCAAAGGCAAATTAAAAACAATAGTAAATGTTACTTTTTTAGGAACCCAAAGTTCTATGACAACTCTGCTATCTTGTCTGAGCCAAGCACATCAGCTCAACTCCTGCTGTCATTTCTCCAATGTCTGCCTGAACACGCTCTTAATAAAGCACAATGGCCACCCACACGTCCCTCAAAGCCAGGTCAGAAACCAAGGTTAACAAGTGATGTATTTGGTATAATTAGCTTGGTATCAGAACATTCACCACAAGGGTGGATATTACAGCATCCAACATGCTCCACATCCATAGATGTTTGGCCATGCTATTGTCTGTTAGTTTGACTATTGCTTTATCCTCTAGTTAACAACTTGTCCTTAATATAAACATATTAAGTATTCTGAATTTACATCAGACACCCAATATCACAGGTAAGTATGCAACAGAAATGTGAAAACCATCAGACACATTTATAATTTGGTTTCCCAAGGAAAGCTTAGAGAATCCAACAGCTTCTCTTTTCTGTATTGAGTAACAAATACATGACAGATTTGGAGGAGAAAGCAAGACCTTAAAGATAAGGAATTCCTAGAAAATTTTAGGACAACAGGTGACCTTACAAAGGAAAAACAAGCTACTACCAAGATAAACTGAATCTTATTAGATGTCAGAAAAACCTACAGGAAAACACTCTCCAGATATTCAGAAAATCAGGAATTACTGGTTCTCAAAGAACATTACTACATATGATAGGTTATTACATACACAAAACTAGATTTATTTACTAAGTTACAAAGACCATCATTTCATTTCTCATCAGATATTTTACCTGTAACAGCAATGGAAGCTGTTGCTGGGCGAATTCTTTTTTCTGAAGGGTACAGCAACCCAAACACAGAACTGCCATGTTTCTCACAGCTGGATGGATATTAGTTACACCTGGAAGTATCTGAAAACAGTAATATTAAACTTTATAGACAAAATATAAGACATACAAAATACACTGATTACTAAAATATGCTTACCCTGAAATTAAAAATAATTTATTGTGATACAGGATTGGGAAATGGCAACTACCAAATACTCTGTTTATCGAGGTATGAACAGAAACAGATTGAATATGTTGTTTGAAAACAGCAACAAAATAATGGCAAAAGCCACATGAGTGTTTTGTTGTTGTTTGTTTCTAATAAATAATTGTTTTCAAACAAAATGGAGCTGATCACTCTGGGAAATTAAAAAACCAACACACAACAAGCCTACACATTTCTTCACAAAAGACATTAACATTCTTGCAGAGAAAAAATACCCAGTTCCAAATTGCAAAATACAGATGCCACTTTGATGTACTTGAAATAGTTTTGAGAAGACAATTATAAAAATCCACACAAAAGAAAAAACAGACTATATACAGTATGAACAATATAATGGCATCATTTAATATTTTTGCATTTACTAGGGAGTTCAAGTTATTTTGTATTCCTACATACCAGAGATTGAATGATTTCATTAATGGTTGGACTGATTCCTTTAGAAAGTGACATGATCTTCAGAACCTCATGGCACATGATCAAACACTTCAACAGTGTTTCAGGATCATTCTTCAAGTCAGTCAGGGAAAAGAGAAAAACATTATCAATACAAACAGTGGCTATGACAAGAATGGGGCCATTAATCATAAAATGTCCCTACCCAAATAAACATTTCCTGTCCACTACACATTTGTTGTGTGTTATAAATGCATATTATATAGTCGGCTTTTCACAAATATTAACATGACTACTATATGTATAATTGTACTCTATTAGGTTTTATTAATAGAGTTTAGAAAGGTAATGAATGTGTATTTTCTGATTATACCAGAGGGTTAACAGTGAAAGACTGGATTTTTTTATCTCTTCTTTGTAATGTCTAAACGGACCAAACCAGAAGTTATAGGAGGGGGGGTCACCTTGTGACCCTTCATAAAAAAAACTGTTAACTTTCTGTTTTCTTATCCAAATGAAAAGAACCAGAAAACCTCAGGAGAAAATTTATACCCATGTTACCAGACAGAGTAGAGCCACCCACAAATAAATCTATCAGATAAGATGATCGAGGATACTTAAAACAGATCAAAAAGAACGTCTGATTAACATCTATTAAATATTCAACACAGCGATCCTTAAAGATAGAAATCCAAAAGGGTGAAGGGTGCTACTGGCAGACCTTGTGCCAAACACCCTCGGCCGAGAGAACTTCGCCTATTCTGTCTCCTAATTCTCTATTTTTATTTTTCATTAAGCTTATAAATTTTTAAAAGAGAGTGGAACTCATTTTTCACATTGTGCAAGTCTATAAGCAATGGTCAAAACAAATTCCTTTTTATGTTTTCAGTTAGTTAAGAGTAAGAAGAGTAAGAACAAGACCCTTTTAGAATTCTTTAGTTATTCAAAGACAAAAGAACAGTTCAACTGCAATTTGTTTTTTCTAGAGCATACCATCAGCTTCTATACAATTTATCTTTTGCTACAGCATATTATCAGCTTCTACACTTGAAGAAGATTACTAGTACCATAAATGTTTGGTTTCAATTTTAAAAGTGTATTTGAGACAAAACAGAACTACATTTTCTTTTGAAACAAAGAATAAATTTTAAGACATAACCAGCACTTAGGAATACAAGAAGGGAAGAGACCTTCTCCACACGTATTTCTTTAATTTCAGCTTGCTCTGCTGCTTTTATCAGATCATTTTTTGTGTGTTCCAACTCAGTTATTTTCTCTTTTAATACTGATGCTCTATTAAAATCCTGAAGAGTAATGCATTCTTCCAAAGCTTGTTTTGCTTCAAAAAGTTTCACTTTTATTTCAGCCAGCTGAAATACAAAGTAAAAAGAAAATTAACATAAAAACTTCTGTGGTATTAGCCAGTGATACACTATTGACACTAACCAATATTAACCTACCATATAAAACTATGGATGGTTAAGCTTAAAAAATTATTTTTCTTATTAACTAAAACATGCTCACCTTAAGCTCCCGCTTTCTTATTTCGGCAGCATCAACAGGCTGGTCAACTGCAACAGTTGGCTCACGAACTTCAGATATAATTTCTGCAATCTGTTTTTACAAAGAGTATGTTAGTGCCATTAACTGCAGTTCAGATATATACTGAGCATTTAACTTTTCCAAGTTTCAAATATTATCCTTCTGAAACAGTATTGCATATCTGTGCAGCTTCTCTTATCAGCTTGTTCCCTGTAAATAACCCTCAATTTGACAACACATAATGTGACCATGAGAACATTTCAGTCCCATTTTCTCCCATTCAGCTGGGTAAGCAAGGAACAAGAAGACATTAAGCACCTATCTGAGCTAACAGGAGGGAAGAAAAATATAAAACCTGGAAATTTACATGATCCTCACTTTGAATATCTTCACCAACACTTTACATCTAATACAATAGAGTATTCTGAACAGGGTACTGAAGTGTAACACTTTTCCAGTTTAAGGACTGCATTTACAACACCAGTCACATCTCTAAACACACATGTCTCTAGAAAATCACAAAATGCAGCTATGCTAGAAACCAAAATAATAACAAACAAAATCCTCACCCCCAAAAAAAAACCAAGGGGGAAGGAGACAACATTTAAACACTGATATTTCTTTTACAATGCTTCATAAAGGCTGTTTGATTTAAGGGGAAGACAGAGACTAGAAAACCAGCTTTTACAATTACTTACAATTTGAATCCTTCTGTCTTCATCCTTAACAATACTGAGCAATCTTTCAACAAGCAGAGGTATAAGTGCTGCTGAAGTTGAAGGTAAAATGAGAATCTTTTGTAAAATAACTAGCAGATGCTTTCTGGATTAGAGAAAAAACAAACAAACAAACAATGTTTGCTTATTTAAGAAAATGGAAGACTTATATAAGAGTTACTATCCTACCAACCTGGAGATAGTGTGAAGACTTTATAACACAGTATGAGAGAAACTTTCCTCTATAGATACATTTGGCAGTTAATGTATCTTCTTTCTTATGCAATGTTTGTCTTTTACTGATTTTACCTGTTTTATCTTGATTAGAAAATGCTGAATTTTTTAATCAGATATCCCTACTGTCCAAAGAAAAGTCATACCAGCAGAAACAGTCAGCATCAATACTGCAGAATGCTTTCATGCAAATTATCTGACTGAAAACTAAAAAAAAAAACAAAAAAAACCCTAAAAACAAAAAACAAAAAAACCAAAACAAACAAACAAACAAAAAAAAAACTAAAAAAAAAAAAACACCTAAAAAAAAAAAATTTACAACTTAAACCCTCCTGCCAGTCTGGCACACATTTACACATTCCATGGAGAGTTTGAAATTACTGCTGTGTTTATACTATCATAACTGCAAGTTTTCACAAAATGCCTGAGATGGTATGAATTTCCAAATTCTTTTGCTCTTCTGACTTCACACCAAAAGGCCATTCAAATTATAAGAATGACTCAACACAGTTCAGTTTAGCCTGGCATCTAAGATATTTGTAGCCTTTTAGGCCTTAGATTATAGCTTAAAAACACAAGAAACAAACAGGCTACTTGCTACAAGCCATCTGCTGTGAAGCAATCCGTTTTTCTCCCTTTATTTTTTACATACTATGCTCCAAATAAGCAGTTTTGTAATTTCATAATCTCAATATTTTATGAAAACAACTGAATTTGTTTCCCCTAACAATGCTGAATCTACATTAGAACTTTTCCATAAAAGTAAGCAGACAATATTTGGCACAATTTTGGGACCAATTCCATTAGAGAGACTGTGTTCTATTCCAGCTAGCATTAGAATTGCATTTTGTCTGTTTGATCAGGCTCTTCTCCAAGCAGAGGTTCTGTTCTCAGGCATGAGTATCTTAAGCTTAGTAACAAATTTGATCTTTAAGGTTACCTTCCTCCCTCTTCCATGGTATCCATGCAGCCTATGATTAGAATCAGTTGCTGGCCTATAAATTCTTTTGTCATCAGTTTTTCAAAACAATTGAAGTCTTCTTTTTGTTCTTCACTAAGAATTGGCATATTTTGAAGATAACTGAATCCAAACAGAAGAGATATAATGACATTCAGACTCATTGCTGGACAGTAATGAATAATTAAATAAATAAATACACTCCAAACAAATCCAAATATCCACTCCTGCGCCACCCCCAATAAAAAATCCCACCACTTTCTTGTCCTCTATAAACAAGGGGTTATGTTAGGTACAAACCTTAAAAATAATGATTGTGTTCTTTTCATAGATTATTTTTCAGGAAGTTATTTATAGCAAATAATGCACAGTTTCAAAATAATGCACTTCATTTAAAAAAGTCCCTTTTGTGAATGTAAGACAGTAAGAAATGTAAAATGTCAAGTATTGCTACATGTGATTTCAGTTCTGTAAAAATGCATAAAGGTAACATCTTAGGAATAAATGTATAGATGTACCATTTTTCTTCCTATTTTCTGCATATTTAGGTACAATTTATTTTTTACAAGTTCAGAATAGTTATATTGCCTACAAGTCAAAATGCAAGAAAATCATGGAAGTATATGGTGATTTCCTAATCTGATTCAATATGTCATCACAGAATAATAATCTGTTATCAGATACATTCAGCCATACAGCACGGAAAGTGTAACCAGTTTGTTCCATTTCTTAATTTTTCTAGACTCAATTGGTTTTTTAATCAAAATTTTATCTATCAGTGAAAGTTATGCATGTTCAGAAAATCCGGAGTGAAACATCACATACAAAATTCAATATCACAAAATGTAATTCAAATATTGACATGAGCTGGGAAAAAGATGCTTTTTTCTATTTCAGCTTTGTAGATACTTTTCAGTGAAAGCTTGTTAATTTTAGCAAATTTTTACAATTTCTTCAAATTTAGGACAAAAAAAAATTTAAGAACATCTGAAAATGCAGCTCACAATCCTGCTTTTTTCTAAAGTACCAATGATTTGTGTGTTCTTGCTCCTCCTAACCAACACCCTCACAGTGCACTGCACAACTGCACACTGCACACCAGAGGATTGAGAACTGCAAATCTTACCTAAAACAACAGCTCAACAATGAAGAGTTTAACAGCTGATATCATAAACAATTACTAGCAAATCTGATTAATTTTAGCCTCACCCTGAAGAGCAATGTAACTGAAAGCACTTTGAGTAAGACTGGATGCAAAGAGAACAAATGTTCTTTTGCAAAACAGAGTTTTTGGAAAAGAATTGTTTTATGGATTGTTAAATGAATAACGAATGAATAAATGTATACCCACCAGACCAGATATACATTTCAAAACTAAGGAAGCACAGATGCTGCATTTATTAAATATTTATGAAATATGTTAAAACATTCCACACTGAAAAGTAGCTATGACTTCTGTAATTACTACCAATATACTACACCCAGTAAAGTGAGAAAAGGATATGCATATTTTTAATCGGAAACATCCATCAATACAATGCATTTTTCAGCAGATCTGATTTATTACCATTTCAGGAAGATTCACTCTGTTTTACAGGTACAACACCTCAGTTAAGATTTCCCAGCATTATCCATGGTAAGAAGCAAATTCTGTTCAAAATTTATGTTAAGACCAAAGAATCCCATGAAGACAAAAAAAGAAGAAAAAAAAAAAACAACAAGCCAACACCAAAAAACAACACCCACACAAACAAACAGCCCATCAAAAAAAAATTACCATTCTTCACTTGGGTAAAAACATAGCCTTAACAAAACATTCATTCCAAACATTCACCCTCCTGTGCCTTCCAGTTAAATAAGTGTTCTGTAACTGGCTCATTTTGCAGCTCTGTCACTGCCTTCAAACATAAGTTTTTAGGAAGCATGCCTCCCTGAGCAGGCAAAAGAGAAGGGAAGTTTCAATTCAAAAATGTTTCTTTTAGAGACAGCAGCAAAATTTGTCTTTTTTTTCACAAAAGACAACAATGGAAGAAGTGTCGGCTCCTGCAAGCTCTGAAAAATCTTTTTTAAAAAGTAAATAAAAGCTAAAATCACTGTTCAAGCACAATTTTGGGTTTGGAGGATACCAGAACACTTGAATAAAAGAAGTATTCTCTAATTTAAGAAAAAATTTCTACTTTAGTGGCAAGAGATTTTTAAATGTACCTCAATAAATAATCTGCATATATAGCTGGTTCTGGCAACACCTGTTCTAGTACAACTTCACCTTCTTCACCTTTTGATTTTAGATATTCACAAAGACATCTCCAATATAACACATTCTCAGGTGTTAAATCCTCCAGTGGAATCATCTTTCTAAACAAAAATAAACAAAGGAATATGAAGAGATGAATAAAAGAGTCTAAAATAATAAATACACAGAAGTATTAGAAAATAAGAAATAAATATTAGTTGCTAAAATGCAAATAAAACCCTGTCAAACATATTCCCCATAGAAATAGTTACAGATTGAGAAAAATGACTTCTTCTCTCGAGGACACAGAGCTCCACAAGCCATTCATGACATTGCTCTTCTCAGTATTTTAACTCAAGTCTGTTCACACCAGTTTGCAGAAACATTCTGCCCAACCCTTCAGAGCTTCTAGAGCAACCACCCAGGTACTTTATGAAACATTGTTATCACTGCACAAGTCTGGAAAACTGAACACCATTAATCCACAGAAATGCAAAACTGCGTGAAAATATTTTTCAGTTTCTATGAATTGTTCTTCCCATTCTTAATACAAGATCTTGACACAATAGTGGAGTAGCAATCATAGTATGTCAAATACAAAATCTACTACAACTTCTCAGCAACTCTGTAGGCTCATCAAACATCTGCCACCATAGGTAGATCATCCATCAGGAGACCCCCCACTCCTTTTTAGATTCATAGTATTTTTCATGCCAACCATGGCCATTAATCTTTGTTTTCAGAGGCAGAGCATTAAGTTGTTCATTAATTCTACCTCAAAACAGAAAAGACAGTATCACTGAGGTGGTACATTTTACTCCCTTGAATCCCATTCTACTTGTAAATTATCAACAATTTTGGTTTTGCTTTAGATTACTCACATACAAAACAAATAAAAAACCCCAAAACACCTGAGAAAACATGTAGATGAAAACTGATCATTTGACAGCTTCTCATTAACCTGAAGTCTTTATTTAAATGTAAATTTAACAAAGAGAAATCACAGACTTCAAAACTCTAGCCATTTATCATTCTGATACTCCATTCATTCAAGCTGTACTCAGGAATTTCATACAAAAACAACCCTAAGTGTTTTCCATAAATTAAATTAATGTAAGCTTCATTACAAACTGAGTAATTTGACTTATGTTTCAAAATGTCATTAGTCTAACAGATCTGCTACTTAAAAAATTTTCAGATAGCCCAGTTTTTCAAAATGGAAGCTTCATTTTGCTCAGGATCAAAGTCAGACCAATCAGAATGGAATGATTTTGAACTGTGGTAGGAGTCTAATCTCAGATGATAAAATTAAATGACAAATTGTCACTGCTCTAAAAGTAATAGCAAAATCCTCCTCTGTATTATGGGAGGAAATGCACAATATATCAAGTGCCTTGCATTCTGGTTAGTAGCATGACAGATGTTTTGAAATCAGTAGATGCTACATGCATTGCAATCCAAAGCTACAGACGTGGGCTTTAAAAAGCATCAATATAGTGAAATAACTTTCTTATGGCTTCTGGAAATGTGCCAGTATCTTAAGAGGTTAAAAGGAATTTAGTTTTATATTCTCATACAAAATACTCATTCTTTGGAAATGAAGAATGCTCTGCATACCTGCTATCAAGGTTTTTACAGTTCTGAGCAATGTCATGAAGTGGAGACAATGAAAATATAGCATTTAGTACTGGGATGGCCACTTCTGGGCAGTTTTCTACATCCAGTCTATGAAGCAACTCTAAAACATCCCCTTCAGTGAACTGTAACCAGGCTTGAAGTAGTTTCTTCTTCATTACCTCCTTAACAGCATCTAATAATACAGGAATTCAAACAGTTTAAAACAAAGTTTGAAAAATATCAAATTTTAAACATACTTTCACAAAACATTTTTCTATAGAAGTCTTTTTGCAAAACAAAGTTATACAGTCAAACTCAACATTATTTTAAATAAAGAAAAACCCAGTTGAGCAAGAACTACCTAGGGCATATCCTTTTTTTTTTTTTTTTGAGGCAATGTAATTTTTCCGCTCACAGGGAATTAAAAAAAACCTTTATCACACACCAGCTCAACCCAAAAAAACTACAAACCACAAACTCCTGTAGAACAAAGAAATATTCAAAATCAGAATCACAGAATAGGTAAGACTGGGGACCACAGTGGGTCATCCGGTCCAACTTCCTTACACAAGCAGAGCCATCCCAGAGCACATGGCACAGGATCACATCCAGACACTTCCTGAATATCTCCAGTGAGGAGACTCCACAACCTCTCTGGGCAAGTGCTCCAGTGTTTGGTCACCTGCACAATACAGAAGTTCTTCCTCATATTCAGGCAGAACCTTCTGTGCATCAATCTGTGCCCACTGCCCCTTTTCCTATTGCTTGGCAGCACTGAGCAGAGCCTGGATCCATCCTCCTGGCACCCTCCCTTCAGACACTGACAGACATTGATGAGCTTCCCTCCCACTTTTCTCTTCTCGAGGCTGAACAGGCCCGGCTCCCTCAGCCAGTCCTTGTAACAAAGATTACAGTTCCAAATATTCTGGGTAACATTGTTATATACTTGCTCTGTTTCAGGAATCAGCCACTTTCAGAGGCAGGATACTACATGTGAATTGACTGACAGAATTCTCGTGCTATTTCAATTATGTTACTGGATTATGAAATTTATATGATACTTTAACTCCCTACTCACCACTGCCACAAGAAACAGTTCCTGGATCAACAGAATACCATTTAATCAATGAAAAAAGTAGTTATGGGAACATCCAGAATGTATACATCCTTAACGCATTCACCCAGACTTAAGCAGGGAAGTTGAAAGGCTAGGAGTGCCTTGGAGGTCAAAACATAATAACTAGGGAGCAAAACGATTATGCTCTTAGGCTCTTTCAGAAAACAATATCCAGTATAAGGGAAACAAAGTCTACACACACTGACAACATTCATCTTTCCTCTTAATATGTAACTCATGATACTAAATGTAGCACTTAAATATAGTTAAAGAGTTCAAAAAGAACTGTAAAAAGGCCTTCAAAAAGCTAAATTACGGTCCTAAGAAACCACTCCAAGAAGGTGAAAAGCATAGACTAGTAGAATATAGTAGAATGAGAGCTGAACTCACCAATTTGGAAGGATTACTAAGAGAAATGCATTCACCCTAAGAACTATCTCTCAAGACCAAGCGTTATTGGGGGAGTGGTGGCAGGTAGCAGTCAAGCAGCAATTATTTGGATAAAACAGCAAACTAGTGTATCAATATGAAACAGTAATTCAGAACACAGGTTTTTCAGTGCTGAACTTCAGAAACAGAACATGACAAACTTCTGGAGGCTACTATAGACCAGATCAGGATAGGTGGGGCAAAGTGACTAAAACTTCTATACAGAAGGAGGTGGTCTTTTTAAGCGTAGTTCTGTACAGCCTAAAAAAGGACTCAGCTCATTGTCTCCTTTCCTGTCAAGAACAGAATTCAGTCCCCAGCTAGCCAAAAAGAATAGTAGATCAATAAAACCACACACATGCATGACACCTTAAAGTGTTCTAGTTCCCAGTGAAGGCAGTACTTTATTCTTGTTTTCTAAGTGAATATCCACATTGATCACAATTCTCACATTTCCCAAGCAGCACATCACTCAGCAAGGGAAATTCTCAGAGTAAGATTCAACTTAGTGCAGCCTTTCCAAACAAAGTAGGGGGATTACACATCAGCACTCAGTAAAACTGGTAGCTTCTATTGTGAAATTCATGCATATTATTGCTGTTATTGGGGGAAACTAAAAAAACCAAAACTGTGTTCTATATAGGAAGGCCAGAATTGTCTTGCTCAGATGCAGGTGATGTTTCCATCTTTCAGCACCACCACACACAATTATGTGTACGTTCTGAATGGCTTTTTCTATAGAGTGACACCATACAAAAGACATTGAAAAGAATAAAGCTGCCTCATAGTGAAATGCATAAGGGTCAAAGATTCATTAAATAAAACCCAAGCTAAACAAAAAAATAACCATGTGAGAAGATTTTTCTCTGAAAGCACATAGGAAATATTTTCAAACTGATATTAATGTTCACATTTGAATTCTTAAATACATTTATTAGTTACAAAAATATCTGTAATGAAACACTTCTGAATACACCAAATTAATTACATTTTTCTGCTTCTGTGTTTAACTACATTTTTTTTTAATTTTAATAGCATTTGGTCATATTTTAAAGCTCATTGGTTTTCAAGTTTTTTGAAAGTGCAATTCTTTTCTGGTTTGTTCACTATAAGGGGCCTGGCAAAACAAAGCAGCAAGCAGATTTCATGTGTCTAAACACTTCCTGGTACCTCATTACTCCCTTTCAGCTCCTTATTATGGCCACCACAGCTTATGCACACATCACTCCAACATACTAGAAAGTATTCTCTCTTAAACATTAGTATTAAGATGTTAAGAAACCTATGATCTCTTACCAGATCTGTCATTAAGTCCTTGTTGCAACAATTTAACTCTCTGTGCTATTGTCAGAGCTCTCATGTGAACTTTTTCTGCCAAAACCTTAAAAATAATCAAGACATTAAAATACATTTCCACATATAATAACAAACGAACACATTACCTACCTATGATTTTAAACTATGAGTTTTAACTATCCACAGAAATCCTAAATCAATAGAAACCTGTAATGCTTATACCAACAGCACTGTACCAACACATTAACAAGCAGATGGATCCTCATGCATAGAAGAAAATATAAAGTAAAATAAAGAATAAAGTTAACACATGGTTTAGAAGCTCATCAGCTCTGCTGTATGCAGCACCTGGACATGAAAACGATCCTCTCTTTAAAGCGTCCTGCAATAAATTACGGAAGTTAGTACTTTCCTTAAATAGCCTACTAACACACAGATCCCATTGAAAAAACCAATCTAACCTAAGATAGAAAAAGCAGAAGACAGTTCTGTGTGAAAAAATTGAACATTTTGTTTCAAGATCTCACCTAAGATGTCTGCAATAAGAAACAGACTTACTTACCTCTGCATGTAAACATGATTAATGGTTGACACTTTTCAAAACTGCAATACCAAAACCATGCAATTTTTTACTACTGCTGTGGTCCTAACATCCACTATCTAATAACAGAGAACCAAATTTGCTTCAATAACATCACAAGATGCATAAATAAAAAACAACAGACTGCATGCATAATTTATACTGTTACTACTTGATCTTCAACAGACAAATTCTACCACACAAGTAATTCCTATCAAGCAAGTTCTATGGTCAAGTTCAGCAGTTTTAACTAGAAAACTTGTATGAAACCACTCCCCCTCCAAATTTTGGTAAATGAAAATAAATTATTTAACTGTTCTTAGTGTTAAGTGAAGTACAATAAAAGATTTAAAGCCTTTTTCCTAAGCCAGCCTTTGAAATGAATGGTAAGTGATCCAATTTACCTCATATGCCAGCTTTCTGACAGCCTCCTTTACATCCATCGTGCGGCCGACAATGATCGGCAGAGTCCTTTCTGACGGAGCGATACACGACAGCACAGCTCGTCTCACGTCTGAGTTTGAATCATTTTCAAGCAAAGTGCTGTAAACTGAAAATAAAATAATCATAATAATGCTTTCATACAAGTTTGAAACATAGAAAATACTTTAAAAAACTTTCAGCAGCTGTTACCACAACCCCTCTCTTGCCTCTGCAGCGCTGCTAATTTAGGAAACAGTCCAGGGTCACAGCCCCAAGATTTGATGGTAACTACATGCCTAGCTATGATGTCAAAAGAAATTATGTTCACAATCATAAGTAAGATCTTTAGTTAAAAACTCCAAAAATAGCTACTTTAGATCCCACCCATAAATAACCACTTTGTCATTTACTAGTGGAAAAAAATATTTCCAAATATTGGCTCTTTAAGACCTCTATTCACTAGTTGTACCTTCTCTACATTATCTTTGAAGTAGATCCTCAAATCTTCCTATAAATGGAAAATTGCAATCTCCATTAAGCCCATCAAAACTCTTACAGTAAATTCATCATGCTTTTTTATTATATTCTTGAACCTTATTCAAAATTCAAAGCAACTATAAAATTAGTTTAATTAGAGTATACATGAATTCATCTTGCTCTGTGAGAAAATGACTTACTATGGATTCTATGTGCTCCTAAATAAGTAACCTATAAACAACACTCAGAAAAAAAAATTTCAAAGAAGCCACCTCAAGAACAGAAAACCCCAACTAACTAATTCTTCACAAAAGGCAATATGTGAAGATTAATCAGGGCACAATTTACATACCAGCTGTGCTGCTACAAACCTACACTTGGTCTACCTCGAAGCAAAGAAGTAGAGGCTTAGTCAAAAATCATACAATACACAAAGAAATCCAAACATCATCAAGATACCTGTGTTGCAGAGATGCTGATCTCTTCTAGAAATGTGATCATAATTTGAGACAACAGTAGTTTTTCTCTATCATCTCTACTCTTCTGAGAGTTTTGTACTAATTCAATTAATAGTACCAAAGGGTTCTTAGAGAGCAAGAACTGAACAAACATGTATTGTACCTCCACTAGTTTACAACACATTTTCACAAGCCCACTTCCACATTCAGTTCACAGAGCAGCCTGAGCCCAGTATGATTGCCTAGCAGATCTCTCCTAACAGTTCTCTCTTCTCCCCTTGAACACAGGTAACACTTGCATATTTCACCTCCTCTAGCAGAGAGTTTCAGAGTTGACGAATTATTACAAGAGTACTCTCTAACATCCATTCACTCAATGCTAAAAAAACCCCACTAAGCTTTAAAATGCTTTAATGTAATGTAAATTAACAAATGTTCTTAGACAAAAGAGAAAGACCAACACTACTTACTATTAACAACAGGACAGTTTTCATCCTTAGGATCTTGAAGTCTTGACAGGGCCAAGACAGCTTGAATTCTCACACTTGGAAATTTATCTTTAAGTCTAATCAGCATAGATTCATTAATTTTATCAAATAAGTCATCATCAATCTCAGCATTCTCTGGCATATTTCCTAAAATCTTATTAACAAGCTGACAGCTTCGAAACCTAACGGCATGGCTGTTGGCATCGTGAGACTAAGGGAGAGAAAAAAAAGGTATTTTTATCACCACACTTTCCTCATTTCCAACATAAAGCTGTTAATATGCACATCTAAGTGGTTAATATTCTACAGAATAAATGAAATATGCACTTCTATGTTTCAAAAGCTCTTCCAATTTAATTTTATTTTTAAGATTAAAAAGTCACAGAACTGAAAAGCAATTACAGCCCACTGTCTGGACCAGAGACTCTGAAAAATCAGCAGTGTCGTCACAGAGGAAGCAGCATGCTGACCACTGCAAGCAGCCTGCAGTGCATCAGCCAACTTACTGCTCTGCCTCCATGAAACATTAGAAGAAAAAAAAAAAAAAATAGCAATTATGATTAGTTATCTTAGGCCTGATCCATAATCTTTCCATGGCAAATCAGTAGTTTGGGAAAATGTAATTCTATTTGTGTGTTCATGCTATTGGAACTGCTTAACTATGCAATGCTTGCAGTAAGCATAAAGGAATAATACATATGCCAACCACAGTTGTACAGAAGATTTTTTAATATTTTTGTTATCAAAGGAAGAGTATAAATGAATTTCCACCACACTTCCACGCTTATAAATATACCTGTAGCAAAGCCTACAGTGACACATTTGACAGCTATATAGGAGAACATTCACTTTTTCTCAAAGGCCCAAATTTTGAACTCCAGTTTTTGGATTATTGTGTGGGATGTAGTGGATCTTTTTGTGTTGGGAGCATACAGACGGTGTTACTTGTCAAGCACTAGCCCTGTTTTGCTTTCACTTCTTAAGTTCTAATTTGTAAGTATTGTCAAGTACCAGCAAGCTTTCCGCACTGCAAAAAGTTTCCATTTTCTTATGTTAGACATTTAAGAATAAATGTTAACCGTACCTCAAGCAGAAATTTAAACACATAATTCAGAAGTAAATTATCTTCTTCTCCCTCCTCACTACCATCTTCTTTCTCAATCTGATAGAATGAAGTAACAAATCTAGCTGCAAAATTGATCACTTGTTCCACTGCTGGTTCCCGCCTGTAGATTATCATAGCGTACTTGAGGAAATGAATGAATTTTTCATTAAAGCCTTCTTTATCATCCAGCTGGGGGAAAAAAATCAAACCACAACAAAAGATAACTATCCGGTTCATCTTTCAAAGCTGTACCACTGAAAAATAAAGTAAGCGGGCTTACAATTGACAGCTTCCAATTGAATTTAAACTTTTAAAGGGCTACAGTCAGCACTCGGGGCACACCTGCTGCGTGCTCTCCTCAGTGAGTATTCTGCTGTAACTGCACAGCAGGCACATTACGACAGCGGGGTCCCAGCCGGCTGACAGATTTCAGGACGACAATCAAACACACCCCGTCCATTACATCCTGTGTCACACCCACATCTCGGGTACGTATGTAACACCTTCCCGCGGCATCACCGACACCCTGCGGGCAGCGCTCACCGCCGCGCTCACAGGAGACAACTGCGCAAAATAGTTCAGCGGCATGGTTTTGCGGCATTGAGTGGGTTTGTTGGGGAGGGTTGGAGGTTCTTTTTGTTTGTTTGTTTTTAAGTCGCGGGCTCTCCTTAGCCACGCTGGTGTTCGTTTTAGGGAAACGCTGCGGAGGCGGCCCTTTCCCCCCGGGGGACCAGCGGAGCAGCCGCTAGGGCCCTAAACTCCCCCCGCGCCGGGCCGCCCGAGAGCAGCCGTACCTGAGCATAAGTGCTCTTCAGAGCCACCACTAGCTTCGCGTGGTTCTGGTGAGGTTTCTGGGCCAGCTGAAAGGCTTCCTGGACCTGCAACAGCTTCTTCTTGGCTCCCATGGCCGAGGAGCGGCTGCGGGACCGACCCCTCACGGCCCTGCGCGCGCGCCAGCAACGGCCACAGCGTCCGCGCGCGCAGTTCAAACTGAGCGCGGGAGCCGCTCCCGAT
>JANPWX010000413.1:2525689-2569100 GCA_024734555.1 Trochalopteron elliotii
GGGGCCGGGCCGGGGCGGGCGATGGCGGGCGGCCAATGGCGGCAGTTGGCCGGGAACGCGCGGGGAGCGACGCCATTTTTACACAATCACAGAATGAATCGGGGTGGGGAAGAGTTCTGGGATGTTCAAATCCAAGCTGTGGCTGAATACCGCCATGTCAACTAGACCATGGCATTCAGTCCCACGTCCAGTCATTTCTTGAACATTTCCAAGGACGGTGACTTTACCATCTCTCTGGACAGTCCACTCACGCTTTCTGTGAAGACTCATCCTGTCTAATCATCCTTTCTGTGAAGAAATTCTTCCTAATGTCCAACCTTACGGTGGAGCACTTTAAGACCATGTTCCCTGGTCCTATACGTGGTTGCCTGTGAGCAGATGCCGACTCCCATCTGCTATGGCCTCCTTTCAGGTAGTTGAGTGATAAGGTCCCCCTGAACCTCCTCCAGGCTTTACAACCCCTACTCCCTCAGCTTCTCCTCATGGGATTTGTGCTCCAAACCCTTCAGGGCGGGCTGGAAGGGGAAATGATGGGCTGGGGCGTGCGGGGCTGCGATTGTCCTGCGGCTGTTCCACGGCGGGAGCGGCTGTTCCGAAGTCCATGGCCGGTATCAGCCCTGCTACGGCTGAGGGGAGGCTGAGGGCGAGGGCTTGCAGAATTATATTGGCCAAAACAGTTAAATGGGCCTGACAAACCCGCCCGGAGCCGCTCTCCCAAAGTCCTCCCCGGACGTGAGCACCAGGGAAAGTAAATACAGACGGGTTTCGTAAACCGAAGCAAGTACAGCAGAGAAAGCTCAGCCGCTGTCTAAATAATAAAAGCTCATTGAAACTCCCGCTCTTCTGTATCCGCTGCGAGGGGGCTGACAAGGCGGACAGTGCGGATGCAATGCCCATTTGTGCTCCTTCCAGACTGAATCCCTTACTAGTGGACATTTCCCCCAAGTTTTCAAGCGTTTGTTGTGAACCTAATGCTTTCCCAGAAATCCTTTTACTTGAGAAAATTAATGAACCCCATTATCTCATTATCTCAGAATCTCATTAAAAACAGGAAAGATAACAAAGCTCAAACCCCAGGGCTGCGTTACTGTTACGGAACGTACGGTGAACATTCTATGACACAGTTAACGAGAAACAAGGGCGGGGGTGATTAGCTGAGGGGAAACATTCTGACTATATATCAATTACGGAGTTACAGACAGCATTCAAAGAAGTGAACACAAGCCGTGGACAGCAGGAACTTAAGGTCTTTGATGTCCATATGTGTTTGGGCTTTAAGAAAAATAAGTGCCTGATGGACCTCAAGGGATGACAGCTATTTAGTAAGGACGGGTAACAAACCATCAAAAGATAACAGGTCAAATAGGCAGGACCTATCTTGAAGAAGGGTAATTTTTGTCTAAGAAAAAAAAAAGGAAAATAAAAGAAAAAAAAAGAAAAACACTAGGGGTCAGTCTTGTCCTAGATCTGTATCTTCCTAGTGTTTTATTTAAGAAGCAGATTTTAATCAACCAAATAATTGGAATTATTTTCTCCTTACAATGGTGTCAAGGATTATGGGATATATATGAGCTGTATGTGAACAGTGGAGGCCAGTAGCTAGAGACAAAGTGTTTTCTTTTACAGATAAAAATAAATACTAAAATAATTTAAATATGTGGCAGAGGGCTTTTTTCCCCCTGACATATTATACTACCATGCATTTGTGTATATTTAAAAAAGATAACTCCTTTTTAAAGGTGAACTTCATATTTTTTATTAATTTCTAAAATATATAGATCAGGCCTAATCACCTTCTGCTCTGAGAGTAGGAAATTGATTCTATATTCACAAATGCAATAGCAAAATAGGATGTTACATGTTAACATCTTTCTAAGTTTTCATTTTATGTTGGAGAAATAGTCACTCTACAAAACCACTATAATCAACTGCAAATCCTCAATGAGTTGAACTTTTTTTAAGATTAAATTTTGTGGGGAAATAAAATATGTAACAATCTTTCTACTTCATGTATTTTTACTGGATATTTGCCTTCATGTAGATTTTTTTCTGCAATAGAACCCGTCTGTGGACAAGAAGATGCAAACAGGAAGATAAGCAGATAAACCTTTGTGGTTCTTGTGGCATTAAAAACACAGGACATTTATTTTAAGTGAAATGATAATGAAAATGGAATGATTTTTGATTCACAGGTTTAGCATCCCAGTTGTGTCTCCCTGCATCTCAGGTCTACAGAAGAAGACCTTCCCTGGAGAATGCCTTATAGTCCCTTACCGTGGAGTTCATCTAGGATGTGAGATTTATTTCTTCCAGACAGCTTTAAATATTTCTGCTAGGCTTTGTGTTTACAGGTAGAAATAAAAAATTCTCAGTACAATTGATATTTCATGTGTAGGTAAATAACATGCTGAAGGAGGATCACAAATGCTGGCCATGTTTCTGTGATAGCAAATACCTTGTTCAACTGATAGAAATGTTGTTATCATAGTTTTTACAGCTTATTTTTCAGGGTCTTGACTGCACTAATCAGTTTTAATGAGCCCTGACTTGCCTCATCTGAGGCCTGGAGCCACAGCCTTTGGCCTGTGGGCCCAGGAATCCATTCCAGCTCTGCCCTGCTCCTTCAGTTCCTTGCTGAGCTGACTCTCAGGGCTCCGTGAGGACCATCTACTTCCTGAGGGACGGATATAATGACTGACTAGGAGGGCAAGGATGTAATGAAGGCCCAGAGGTTATAGCCAGTGGGATTTCACGGTTCTATCCAGAATAGAATGATGAAACTCTGAATCTTGGATGCTGCTCCAGGCCTCGGAGGGTAATGCACTCTATTAATTCCAGCTTTTTTCCTTGTCCTTTGAAGTAGTGACCTTATCTGCCATGATCTAGTTCTGACTCACTGTTCTAGATCCTTTCTCTTTCCTTTGTTGGTCCTGTTATGTGAACAAATACAGTGCCACAGGCTAAGCAAAACTTACTGCATGCCAGTTACTTTGTGATAATATTAGATGTAGGTCAATGGATAAAAAATGGGAGTAGCAAAAAATGGAAGTTGATGCTATCCTGGTTTTGTGTTCAAGGGCTTTTATATCTGATGTGTCTGGTTGGTTCCAATTTCCATATTTAAAACATGAACAAAATGATGTTTCATCCATAATCAAGCCATCATTATGCAATCGAATCTGAGCTTACATTCACCACATTCTTCCAAGACTTGTATATATGTAAGTCACCTATAAAATTGTATACACATTTTTGAATAGTTACTGTTTTCAGTCAATGAGGAAATCTTTAGCCCTTCTGCTGTTTTTGGAATCCTGTCTGTTTTAGGAGATGGGAAGAAATTAAAAATAGAAAGTAGTTATATATAATATTTTTATATTTAATTATGTATAATGTGAGTAATTTTCCAAGATGTATCAGTGGCAACACTTAATATTTGTAATTTTTCTTGCGCTCAATCCCAAAACAAGTTTTATTAGAAATGGAATAGTGAATTCAGTGAGCAGCATAACTTTTATGAGTCTTCTGACCGTTATTTTTATTCTTATTTCCCTTTTTTATTTTTTTTTTCCCTTGTCAAAAAAGAGAAAATGGTTCCTGGATTCTCTGTTCTGGGGCCAAAAAACTACTCTAGGACCAAATTGAACATAAGTGCAGATCAAAAATTAGGGTAATCATTTAGGAATTAAATTAGACTCTCACTTAGGGGTGTATCTTCCTTTATTGACACACTAACTTGAGAAGTTTTAAGTCAGTTTTAGTAGTACAGCTTTTTCATTTGAAACATGGAATCACAGGAAGGTTTGGGTTGGCAGGGACCTTGAAGATCATCTAATTCCTACTGCCACCCCAGTGCCACCCACTAGCTCAGGTTGCCTGGGGCCCCATGCCATCAGTGCTGACATGACATGACATTTAGTGACTAACTGTTGTTCTATCATTTTCAAAGGCAAACTTGTCAGACTGTAGAATGTAATCCAGGGAATCAATTTAACATCATTGTTGTATATTAAAAAAAAAAATCTCACGGACCACTGGTATTCAGACAAAGAGTGAAAGAACTGGGCTATATTAATTGTATTTTAGGAAAGCTGTTTGCAACATGTGCAATAGGTGCAAATTTATGTATTAAACATTTGCAACGGGAATATAATTTTTTTATGTCTTGGAATTTGAGAGTATGGCTCTTTTAATAGTTACTAGTAGCTAGTCAGGAGAATGCAGAAGTTATATTGTCTGCATGTTGAACAAGCAGGAGGTACCAGAAATGGAAGGCTTATAGTCTTTTGCTGGTTTTTGTTTGGTTTTTTTTTACTTGAAAGGAAATTAGTTAATATATCTGAACAGCAAAGCTACAAACCTGTGTACAGTTAATCAAAGGCTTATAAAAACTGTAGTAACATAACCACCTTCTCTCACAATTTACCAAAAACTAATGCAGCAATAATAATTCAGGCAGAAGTGTATGAATTTTCTGGTTAGATTTTTGATTTTTATTTTAACTTTTGCCATCTACTGCCCCAAGTTCAGACACATTCTATAATATACTTGTGTTCCATGTGATTCTCGCAAAACCCTTATTTTTGTAGTACACATTTAGATTATGCTTTGCAACATCGTTTTGTCATATTCATAGATGATTACTAGATCATCTAGATTATTAGACTACTAGATTACTAGTTACAAAAAAAAAGCTAAATGCTCATTGAAACATTCTGGCATTATCTGTTGAAATTCTGTTATTGAAACTAAGTTGGGTTTTTTTGGGTAATGAAACTAATGAACTTGAGTGACTTGTAAATTTATGTTCTGTTGTTGCATTTTCTGGTGCATTTTCTGGTCTGACTGAAACTTTTCCAGGGTTTGAAGTATTGCCTGAAAAGTCTTGTCTGGACTGAGAATAATTTACCAGTGACAAATTACATTCTGCTAAAACATCATCTGTACCAAAGTCTCAAGCTCTCTCCCTCTAATGCCCCAAAATTCATAAACAGCCTTCTTGAAGATATCTCAGTAGTTTATTCCTCTTCCAATGTATCTGAAAATCTGTGCTTCTCTGCTCTGCTATGCTCATAAAGGTGTCTCAAGTCTCTAGCCACCCCTGCATCCAGATCCAGTGTTTAATAGAACAACCATAAATGTTACTGTGATTACCTGCATTATCACACTGTTACTGTGTGATAACGCAGGTAACTTCTTGTAAGTACTTGTAAAAGCTTTTGCAATTTTCTTAATTTGTTTTCTATTCTCATTTAGTTTGTTCTACTTTTTCTGAGGAAACAATGTGTTAGGATTTTGCTCCAGCTCTTGTTCTTCTCTTGATTATCCTAATAAGCTTGTAAATTTAATCAAAATCTTACATATAATTAAGTTCCTAGGCTTTTTCTCAAATGGATGACCAGGTAGAGAAGGTATTGTAAAACATTAACTGACATAAACTTATGAGTGAGTACGTGTTTTAGCATATATCAGACAATTAGCAGTGGCACATCCCTATGTCCTAGTCACAGAAAAAGTTCCAGCAGCATCTTGGATACTAGTGCCAGTGAATAAAGAAACTGTACTTTGTCATTCCTTTGTGGAGGGATCTGTTTCTCGGCTTTTCTTACTAGTATTTTTTCTGGACTAAACATCATTTCCCTGCTTAGCATCTCTCAGCAGCTGTGATAATTTTCATTTATACATTGCATTTCTCAGACTTCATTTCCTCTCATTCCTGGAGTGAAGGTTCTTTCTGCCTCTGGAGATTTACAGTCTCTCCTTTTCTCCTGGCAATCACGGTTTGGTTTCCTTGTCCCAAGGTCTTATCTTCTTACATCTTTATGGTGTTCCCTCTCCCCACTCCCTTGATCTTCTGCCCTGATCTTTTCCATTTAGGAGTGTTATTGGTAACAGTTCTTTGTCTCTCTTTGCCCTCACCAAGTTTTTCTGTTTTCCTTCTGCCTTACCATTAACTGACACCAGATAATCCTCCTCCTCAATTCTGACAGTCCTCAGGAAGCTCTTTTTTTAAACTCACCACTAGCAAAGTGGAAGCTTCTCACCCAAGAAGGATGGGAAGTACTGCCAGGAGATCAGACTGGAAAGCTGCCCACCTTTCCAGGTAGGAGCAGCAGAGAAGAAGCAGCCTCATGACCCCTCTGGCTGGCTGCAAGTCAGCGGGGCCTGAGGTGGAGCCCACGGCATTTCCATGGGGTCTCTCGTGCTGGCTGCAGTGACACATCAAAGGGGTGTTGGGCAGCTCTTGGCTTCCCTTATCTGTTCTTTCTCTATTTTCCTCTTTTCTACCTCTATTACTTCACCCTACTTGGTCTTCTCCTACTTCTTCTCTTCCTTCTTCTCTTCTAGACTTGTTTAAACGGGTTCACCAACAGTTTTCTTCTTGCATAACGCTTCACTGAAGCATTCTCTTAAAAAATCCCATTATTTTAATAGCTTGCATTTTGTGTGTGTATTTTTCTGCCTTTTCTGTCCTTTATTTTACATGTCCAAGCCTGATCTCTTTGAAACAGTGTGCACATTAAAAAAAAGGGAAAAAAAAAAGAAAAGAAAAAAAAAAAGACCTGTAATACTGTCAGTTTTCTTCAGGCACCTTTCCAGTGCATTTAGTGTAACTGAACAGTCTCCTTGGATAAGGCAGGCAGACTGGATCCTGGACACAGTTCCTGGGCTCAGCTATGCTCGTGGGCCCCTTGGCTCCCACTCTGCTTTCAACACAGCACCAAAAACTGAACAAAGGTTTTCTTCATCACAAATGGGCCCATCCTGGTTTAGAGAGGATTGCCAAAATAACAGAGCTTCTGAAAGGTGCCAACACTCTCTTCTCAGATGACCTCTGCAGTCTTTTGACACTTAAGAAGGCAGCATGATTTAATCTTCAGGCAATCTCTACTACACCGATCCCCGGCAATGCCTGTGCCATCTCCTCTAGGCTGGCTCAGCGTCTCCAGTGGGGAATTTGTAGCACCCAGCCGCTGGCGTCTTCTCCTGGCGGAAGCTCAACCATTCGAAGAGAAGGGGAGGGAAAAAAAAATCCCAATCAGGACGTTTGAACATGCTGTTCTCTGCTTGCTCGCCTGGGTGTTCTGCTGAAGGACTGGGACATCTGCAGAGCAGGGGGAGCGGCGGCGGCTGGAGGGTGCCCTGTTCGGGGCTGAAGTTCCTCCAGCGCCGGGGGCTGCGAGTGCGCGCAGCCGGGGGGGCGAGCAGCGGGGCCAGGGTCGTGCTGCCCGGAGCGTACGCAGACAGACGTGATTAAAATTCAAGCCTAATGGCCTCTGGCATAAACAACATTCATCAGCCCGGGACTTGCAATGGATCTAAAGCCGCTCGCAGCAGCTCGGCAGAGGAATGCAATCGGGAAATGCACATGAAAATGTGCAAGAAGATTGCCCAGCTCACTAAGGTAAGTCTCGCTGTTGCAGTCTTTCCAAGGAGGTGAGGCTGCCCTGGCCAGGGGTGTCACGGAATTGTCTCCTCTGTCTGAGAGGTGGGAAGGGAAACGGGTCCTCTCTTTTTCGGCTGTTGCCGAGAACATCGGTGTGCACAAACTTCCCTGCACACAGCTCCCCCGCGGGGGCTGCAGCCCATCCTTAGGGGTTGCCTTTGTGGCAGGCGATGGACGCCTCGCACGGAGCTGCTCTAATTACCGTGCGACCATAACGAGGAGAGCTCCAGCTCCGCGGAGACGGGGGGTTTGTCTGCGAGCTGTTGAGAGGGATTGACAGTATCCGCTTTTCTTCTAGAATTACGAAGGCTGCATGTAATTTGCGTTTTATAGTTTTCAAGTAATATTGTTACAAAGCTGCAGCCAGCGCGTACAGTACTACAGCACACTAGTACTCTGACTCCCAGCTAATTGTTCCTGATGTGCATGAGAAGAGCTACTTTAAATGACGTTTGTAAAAGGAGTTGGAGAAGAGACAGGACTAAATTACATGGTATATTGGACTTAAAACTTTAGTCAATACTGAACTACTCGATATTTTCCACACCATATTAAGAAATAAGACGAAGTATATGGGAAATGGCAGAAATATAAACCTTTCTTATGCTGCATCTTTGTCAGTGAGAAAAACCTATTTACTATCCTTGCTTACTAATACAGCTTTTACATGTTCTGTAACCTCGCTGCAATTGATAGAGACTTACTAGCAATGAAAAAACATTGACTGAAAATACAGGTCAAAGAATAAGAAGTCATTTAAATGTTCAAGTTAGAATGGCTTTCTAGTTACAATGCCATCATTCTCATGTCATGATAACTGTGTGTGATAATGTACATCACGTGCATCAATATATAAACAAGAGCTACCTGTAATTACATATACTTCTGTATTATGCCAGTACTGACTTTACATGTTCTTTGATTGTATGTTTGTTTAATAGTATTGGTGCACAATAAGATCCTTACTTTTTGCCCATACATTGCATGATTTTATTGCAGTAGTTTTTTCAGATGTTTTTTGCTAAATTTCTACTGTAAAAGTATGTGTGGGTTGATTTCTTTAGTTTTGGTAGAATTTCCCCTCTAGATGCTTTTCAGTTATCTGAAATAATGATGATTTATACCTGAAGCTCAAAAAAGTACTTCTGAAAAGCAAATAATTCTGTTTTGGACTATAGCTTTTAAGAAGCAGTTTTCTCTGCAATAACACTACACTTATAGTGAATTCATGGCACAACTGGAATTTAAATCACATGCTTTCCCTTCTGAATTCTGCGTAGACTAATGCAGTACCAACAGCAAGCATGTAAGAAGCAAAATCTGACACCAGATCAGCTGAAAAATGGCTATATGGGAAATTTGTTATAATAATTTTTGGTGTAGGAATTTTGAGAGCCCCCTTTTAAAGCACTGTTTCCTTAGTTATATTACAGTCAGAATGGTTATAATAAAATCCCTCCCAAATTTAAATGGCCCATAGTACTTTCCTTTTTATTTCTAACCCTGCATGCAATGCTGCTCTGTGTTGTTGCACAGCTGCAACTTCCTGTCTCAGTGACTTAAGGTTTTCATTGATAAGGAGACTCATTATTCATCCACTCAGTGTTGTGCCAGGTCAGATGAATACAAAATATGTAAATTAGATATAAGATATAGATCTTGACTTCCATTCTCTTTGTTACATAGTCATTTGGAGCCTCCTCCTACTCTTAAAGGCAAAGAAGTGTGTAAAGGTATCAACAGGAACAAAACTGGATGAGGTGATGAGTTTCTATCCTTGCATCTAGTGCTGATTATGTCTTAAGATGTTGGTTAGAAGAATACTGGGATCCAGGGAATCCCAACATGCAATTTGGACAGAGACTCTGAGAGCTGCTCCCATTCTACTGCTATTTCTGTTTTTGAAAAGGTAAAATCTAGGAAGTTTTCAAACCTTTGGTCATGCATTTTTTCTGTTCTGCACGTTTTTGGCTGTAGCTGCAAAAATACAAACCTTTAGCAATGTTTTGTTTGCTTTGGGCCACAGACTACTAGTTTTTTGTAGCTCACTTCTCCTGAAATGGGTGTATTTGCACTGTATTCTATTGTAGCAGAATGCATGACTTTGTATTTTATTAAGTAATATCAATAATGGGTTCATCTGACTCTGTATTGAGAATCTGGGACCCTTGTTGTTAGAAGCACTTCTTTTTTTTTTTTTTAAATTGCAGTATTACTGGTCAAGTAGATTGTTACCAAAAAGTCAAGTAGTCTGACAAGAGTTTTCTGTATATACGTTGGATACTGTGAGTTGTAACAGGAAGGGAGTGCTGATGCAAGGAAAAGTTAATTGCTGGTGAAACGCAGTTACAAACGCTTTTTTCCCTTTAGGGGAAAGAAATGTCAAAGGGAAGCAAGTGTTCCTCATCCAGAAACAGCAGCATAGGCAGATGTTCCTTAATGACTCTGTGTGGAGCAGTTCAAAATGTTACACATTCTGACTGCCTATCACCAGCACTCACTTGGAGGTTTAGCCCCTCAGCTCAGTCAGCAGGTAAAAAATATGACCATTATTTAATAAATTTCAGTGGAAAATCAGCCAGAAAAGCAAAATCCTCCTTCCTTTGTTGTTTAAGGGGGATATGGCTGACTTCTGCAAATAAATATATACTCATATTTAGTTCTGTTAGCTTCACTCTTGTGGGTGGAAATTTACTGAAGAATTAGCAAGTGACTTGGCACACGTGTGAGGGCAAAGACACTTTACACCACTTCAGTGTCTTGACTTGTCTATATATTAGACATTTTAACCTTTCCTGCTTTATTTGCCATAGAGCTATCAGCTATTTCTTGGTTTTAGACATGAAATATGATAAAATTTTAATGGTTTATTCTGGAAGCACCTAACAGCTGGGTAACTCTAACAGAGCACTTCTGTGGTCTAGTCATGTTCCTGTTGAAAAATGTTGTCTTTTTCACATAGTTTAACTTTATTGACCTTGTTTGCTGTGATGTGTTAACAGTCCTCAGTAACCAGTGCTTACTGTG
Organism: Trochalopteron elliotii; assembly: GCA_024734555.1. NCBI lineage: Eukaryota > Metazoa > Chordata > Aves > Passeriformes > Leiothrichidae > Trochalopteron > Trochalopteron elliotii. The sequence goes on from JANPWX010000413.1 coordinate 2,536,164, forward strand.
GTTCAGCTGTTGTGCAGTTAGTTATTATGCTACCAGAGCTCTCCTTTGTGCTTGAAGCTTTTTGATCTCAGCTCTCTAGAGACATATTCAATATTCTACAAAAATGAAGCAAAATAGAATAGAATAAAAACTAGGATCATGCTTTTGGAGCAACAGTATTTTTTTCTTTGAATAAGTAATATAAAAGAATTATTTCCATGTAGGCAAATAGAATCTATTTATAAAACTGCTTAAATTATGTGCTGACAAGACCAGCGAAATCAGCCATCCATATCCCCAAGTACTTTTTGACGTATTTGTTTTCATGATTTTTGTGTACAATTTGCTATCAGGATTTCAATGCTAGCATTATTTTTGCCTATGAGCTGACAAGAATATGCAGGCTGAGATTTCTTAACTTGTCATTACTATGTTTTCCTTACAGAAAGTTCCTCCCTAAAAAGGAACTCCTGGATTATTAAATGCATGTGCAATGTCATAAAATTGTGTTGATCAGCTAGTCAAAAGTAGTATTAAAGCCATACTTCTATTAGGAAAAAGCCTAGTATCTTATTTGGATAGCTAGAAATTATCATTTAAATTAATACAAGGGATAAGAATGACATTTTTGTATGGAATTACTTCCTTACCATACAAATTTGGCACTAATTATATGTGTGTATATATTTTGTATATATATATATATATGTGTGTGTGTATATTTTTTCCCTTTGCATAGGACTTTCTCAGCTCTGTAGGAAAGGGAGAAGCTGGAAATGAGGTATGCAGAAATTATATAAACCCATGAAGCAATCAATTTCACTTGTGTCACCTGATTTAGACACCTGTATTGGGGAGGGAAATATTGTCCTTTGGAGTCACCTGTCTTTCTGCTTTGACCAACCTGGATTAGATGTGTGGTGATGCAATGGACGATGTTGGGTGAGATGAATCCCATCTCGTGTGCAGGAGACATCTTCCTGAGAGTGTAATGTGTAGGGTTTCTCTAGACATTTCCTTGCAGTAATTTGCTAGTGGCCACTTCAGACCACCTTATGTGGTAGCTGTGTTTCAGAACAATCAGTTTCTCTCAGAATTTCCATGTCAGATTTGAAGAAGTCTTTAATGTTTCCTTAACTGTTTAGGAAGACCTGCTTCTTGCCATGCTGGGGAGGCACTGCTTACAATCAGTCACAGCAGATGGATTTGTGACCAGTGTAAAAAGAAGGGATTAAAGTTGAGTAGATTTTATTAAACAGCTCCAGAAGAAATTTCAGTGACAAACTGCCTGGTATTCCCCCAGAGCAAAGGAGTCACTTTCTAGAATTAACTTACGTGATTCTACAATATATTTTTGCTTTTCTGAAATTGTTGGGATGTGCCCAATATGTTGTTCTTATACAGATAGCACAAAAAGTGTTTAGACATATACAAACAAACTCAGTAATTCTGGAGACGTTTTTGGGGTTTATACAACACAGATTAGACTTGTGACACTTATTGCAGTTAAGACACTTCCTGGACTCCCAATTAAGTTTTGTGGTTCTACAGCATATTTTTTCTTGCTGAAATTATTGATGCCCTTTTTAGCACCTGTTCTGCTTGTGGAAATATTCTTGCAATATAGCTTTACCTTCCTAATTCTTAAATTGCCTGGCATTTATTCTTGTAACTTACCAGAAACTGTAAAATACAAACAAGGGACAGCTGGATGTCTCTTTAGTAAAATTTAGGCCAGACCTCATTTTATGTTAGATGGCACTTGAGAGATTGGGTGCAATACATAAACCACTAAACGACCATTTTCTGTGTTCAGTATTACACTACACCAAGCAGAAAAATAAAAAGGTAAAAAATGGGACCAAATTAATGTACCTGTGTTATTTTCTTGTATTAAATTTAAACTAAAGTGGGAGGGGGGGAATGAAGGGAGTGGCATAAAGAGTCAAAAATATGCCAGAATATATTAGAAACCTGTAGACATCTTATGCTTATGCTTTCTTGATACATTTTAGTATTTCACTGTATTTTTTGCACTTACTGTAATACATGGTAGTGTAGGAAAAGGGGTGATGTATTCAAATATGGAGAACGTAAGATCAACTTGCCCTCTTCTACTGTGAATCTCTGAAGGAAGCCTGAGGCGTTCAGGAGGGTGACATTGCATCAAGAGCTTCTGCCCAAGAGACATCAGATCATCTAAACACAGGTGGATTTTGTACAAAGTCATTGGCTACCTCTGTGCTGCACTATCTCAATCTGAAGGACTTTATTATCATGGATGAAAGGATATAGATTCACCCTGAAATAAAAGAGAATCTTCTGCAGCCAAATTCTTTTTTATTATCATAATTAGGATTCATTCTGGTGTAGGATACAAGCCATGCACCTCTTCTGAAACACTTTGGGATGTTTGGAGTGGCAATTTTTTTAAAGCTTCTCTCATATTACACAACACTACATTTGTGTTTGCATTATGAACAGTTGCTGCAAATATTTGGATGCGTGAAATTATTCCTGTGCTTCCAGGGAAGCACAGAGAATGCAAGGAGAGAGCTGAGACTTAGTTCTTTAGGTCCCAGGCCGTACCTTAGAGCAATATCATTTATCACTTGTGTATGAAATCAGCATAAGTGTAAAATTGGATCAGCATTGTAGGTAATCATGGCCTATGCCTATACCTTAATTAAAAGACATTATTCTTCAGTGTTAGAATGTGAGAGACTGATTAGAGTATTAATTAATAAATTGTGGGAGATGGGTTTATTTTCTAGAAAGCCTATAGAGTTGGTGACAAAGGGGGCTAAGGGGTAGAGGAGCCATTCATTTGAATAACTCAAGTTATTTTTGATAACTTTTGATATTTTTGCTTTTAAAGAGACCATTTAGGGCTGGTGTGTTTATCAGTACCTTGCTCTGCTTGACAGGTAGACAGGATGAGTTCAAAGAAGCAAATTTACCCGCTAGTGAAGACAAGATGTTGTTGCTGCTAGTGAAAAGGAGGTGATGCATACAGTCACCTGGCCCTCTAGCAAACTTCCTACTTAGTAATAGAATTTTGTCTCCTTCCCTGCTTTGTGTAGAGTGCTGCTGGGAGTGCCCTGTTTGACACCTTCATCCAGGGCCTTTTCTGTTTTTTTTCTTTTTTCTTTTTTTTTCTTCCTTTTTTTTTTTTAACCGTTTTTGCCAGGAAGGTTTTGTGTCTACTAGCTTGGGCCTGAAGGAAGAACATTTATGATCTTCTGTTTTTCTTTGATTCGTCTTAATATCCTCACTCCTCACTTCTGTACCAAATTGTCTTCTTCTTCAGCTAGAAAAGCAACCTCTCGAGCCAGTTTTTTTCATGATGATAGTCAGGTTCCTCTAAGAATAGTATTTAATACTACTGTGTAGAGAGTAGTTTCCTGTTTGAATGCTTTAACTCTGTCTTCACTGTTAAGGTGCAGTTGAATGTTTTCTTTTTCATGTTTTTTTGTTTGTTTGTTATTTTATATTACCATAAGGAAAGTGAGAAAGGAAATGCTATTTAGATTTACAGCATTTGGAGGATAAAATAGGAAAAATAAAATGTATTCATATTCACTGCACTGTTAATGCATATTCAAGTGTATGTGAGTAATGTTTTTACCAACCTGCCATACAACACTCAGTTGTATGTTATAAATTCAGCACAGTGTTCCCCAATCCATTTGGTTTTGAGGCAGGAGCCGTTGGTATTATGGTAGTGATTCCAAGAGGAATGATGTGCTCTTTGCATTTGAAAGCTATTCTGTCTGTACTGTCAAATGATCAGTTTTAGACCTACTTTTAAAAAGCCGTTTACCAACACAGCTTGTAAGGGATTTATACCACATTAGTGTACACTCACAATGTACAGGTCTGAAATAATTTTTCAATACTTTTCCTTTCAGCGCATAAAGCGCCGGATTCATCTCATATAACTCCAGTCTTCAAAATGAGATATTTGGAATAGGAATATAGGAGCTATATTCAGTAGGGAGAGAAAGGCACATGTGAAGGGCTTAAATTTCATAGAGAGGAGCAGCTTTCTCAAAATTAAATCTTTTAAGAAGGTTAAGATATGGAGGAGTCAGTTTCAGCACTCAAGCTTGAAGATTAAATTTAAGGGCATACAAATCAAAATGCTTCATTGTGGTCCTAGCCAGTATTGCAAAGAAGTGTAGGATTAATACACGGGATGGGGAGACCAGATTCTTCCATTGTTTTAGATAACTCACCTAAGGTGCTGGTGGTAGTCTAATGCTTAGTGGAATTTGGGAAACCTATGTGATTAAGTCAGATTTTAGAGGAATCCTGAACACAGCACAGCATCAGACAGGACATGGTGATTTACTAGATAAATTTGTCATTGAGTGAAATTTGACTCAAAAAGGCTAGATATTCATTTCTGTTTTACTGGTGGAATGAAATACAGAAAAATTATCATCAGCATCTGACCTAGTTGACTGAAGGGTTACCCAGCCTAATTACTGGTCATTCATTACTGGTCAGTGTGAAAAATGTGGGCAAGAATAATCTTGGAGTTTTTATGTCTGTCTCTGGAATAGATAATAACTGTTCATAGAATGGTTTTAGTTAGTGAGATGAAGAAATCTGCTCAGGATACTGTAACTCCTTCAATTTCAAAGGAAAATGGTTAAAAATAACAGAGAAGAACTAATGACTTGTAATCTAAGGCCCCAAAATATACCTATCTAAATGTAATCAATAACTTCTTGACTGATATTCTTCTGAAATATGATGCTGTTACTCAATTTTGTCAGATGTTTGTCGAGAAATATATTCAGACCGTGTTTTCCATTTGTGACTTTTAAGGCTTCTGTACCTAATTCATGACTGCCAGGGAGGAAGTTGACTATACACAAGATGTATTTGTGTATTTGCTTTCATTTATGGTTGACTGAAATTCAATATGTTATTCATATACAGATAGCACAAAAAGTGGTTGGACATAGATAAGAAAATTAAGTAGTTCTGAAGACATCATCTGGACTTACACAACACATTGCAGGCTTGTGACACTTATTCTGGTCAAGATACTTACTGGACTCTCAATTGAGACTTGCCCTGATAAAGGCTTGAAGATTATAGGGCCACAACTCTAGCATAATTAAAGAATTAATTGTGACATTGTTTCTGTATTTATTTATTTTTCTACTTACTTAAGGCTATGGTTTTCTCAAACATTGTATAAGAATCTTTTGATTAACTTCTGTGAGCTCAGGCTGGACTGCAAATATCTGTCAGAACTTGTGTACAAATTCCAAACCTAGTTTTTTTAGAGCAGTAATTTATCCCTAAAAAACCCTAACCAACCAAGCAAGTCGAAAATCTTCATACATAATGTGTTGCTCTCCTTGAGTTAGATAACTATGTCAAATAGAAACTGGATTAGCCCCAATATATCCTAGTGGAGGTCTGAAAAGACAAGCATGTGTCTTTTCAAAGCAGTTATTCTGTTGAGCAATTATATGTAGCTGTAAATTTAACTTGGGCATTTACTCTTTGTTTCAGGCTATTCAGGGCTTCTAATAGCATTTTCTTTTTGAAGCAATAGTAGGGTGCTCATACAACAGCTTCTGTGAGAGACATTTGGTGTATGTTACGGTAACAGATGAAGCCTGCTTAGGGTCATAAGGTCTTATAATGATGAGAACTACTGTTCTGCATTTTGTAAAAGAAAATAAAACATTAAAGGGCTTAAATCAATTATTTGGAAAAATTACTTATTGTCATCAGAGAGTTGCTTGAATCTGCTAAAAGCTGTTTTGAGATTTATAGCTGTTATGGGGAAAAACCCTGAAACACATTGCCTGAACACTTCTCAGAATCAAAATATGCTCACAGTTGGGTAATAGCTGCCTTGAAATGCTGACCAAACTGACTTGTCAGGATTGTGATTCCAGGAATGCAACTTCCCTGGTGTTTTAACTGGAGCCAGGAGTGCAGAATTTAATCCACTTTCATTTACATCAAGAAGTGATTTTGGTCCACATGAACTGGATGTCAGAACCTCAGGTTTCACTGTTGAGATTTGCCACTAGTAGTCCCCAGCACTTTGTCATGCTAAAGGCAATTTTGCCTTTATTAGTCTTGCTGTACTGAGGGTCAGATGAACTGAACTTCAATTAAGGAGTCAGTTAGCTAGAGAAGGGACCCAACTTCCTTCTTTGTATTAGAGATCAAACTAGTGAAATGAAGTGACAGCTTACCTGGAATAAAAAAGAAATTTCTGACAAAAAGTTAAAAAAAAAATGTTTGTCACAGTATCGTCTTCCTTTTTTTATGGGGTTTTGCAGTTTATAATTGTCCCCTTTGTTCCTAGTTTCCTGAAAAAAAACCAAACAAACAACTGAACAGCATAAAGAACCACCACCACCAAAAAATATTAATTTATAGCAGTAATTCTTTTAGTGTTTAACACCTTGATAAATACAGTAACTGGATTAATGGCTACTGTTCACAAGATCCTTTACTTTTCTATTTTTCTTGTTCAATAGGTGATATATGCCCTGAACACTAAGAATGATGAACATGAGGACACTATACAGGCTCTGAGAGAGGCTCATGAAGAAGAAATTCAGAATATTCTTGCTGAGACAAGAGAAACAATCCTCCAGTGTAAAAGCAAAGCTGAGGAAGAACAGCTACTGAGAAAGCATATTCAGGCCCTTGAAACTGCAGTGGCACAACACAAGAGATTGAAAGAAGAAGCCTTGGCAGAGTTAATATTGTGTAAAAAGCAAGCAGAAGAGAAGGAGTCAAGGTCAGAAGTGAAACAAGCACAGACGGGCCTTTCTACAGACACAGTAGATACCAATGCAGGCTTTGAAAACAAACTTCTGCATTTAAATCAGGAATTTGATGGACTGCTAAATGAATGCAAAGCATTTAGAGGAGAAAATCTAGATAAAAGAGTAAATTTAGATGAAAAATGTAGCATGGAAAGACACACTGTAATAAATGAATTGGAAAACCTGGAGGGCGAGAACCAGAAAACAACTGAAGAATATGCTCAGAAAGCAAGGAAAGTGCAAGCCTCTTGTGAGACAGAAAAAGAGACTTTGAAAAAAGCCATGCAGCAATCTGTGATAGAAACAAACTGTCAGCAAAGAGAAACACAGCAAAAGAAGAGCTCAGATACTGAGGAAGATTTTTTGCTGCAGCAGGTAAAGAAGCTGGAAGCAGACCTGGAGGAGAAAAGCCAGAAGATAAATGAGAGGAAGAAGCATTCCCAGAAGCTGAAGGAGCAAATACAGGTAGAGTATGAGACTGTAATCTCTATCTCTGCCTGAGAAAGTGAAAATTATCAATTCTTTAAAATTTGGGAGAGGAGGGTCTTTTAAATATCATGTTGGTTCAAATGCTTTTTAAGTAGTAAAGCAGTTTTTGAGGCTTAGAATGGAAATAGGAGTGCTATAATGCTGACGGCTTTAAAAAAAGAGTTAAGGTGATTAGTAACTCATTAAGAGAACACTTTGAACACTAGACTTTGTATTCCTTGAGGGAGGAGTGAAGTAAAATTTATCTGTTGGCTGAACAAAATTTTTTACCTTTCCTGCCCAGAAATGCGATGAGAGCAGCAAGGAGGCACTACTGCTACCACTGAGTGTTTACAGAGTACATTCTCCTTTTTCCTTATGGTCAGTGCATGGATGTGAAGAGTGTTAGATAAGAGACCTGAGCTGGCAGTTTAGGAATGTTCTTTGTATGACTCTTGCAGCAGTGGCTTTTACAAGTGCCATTTAATGAAGTGTCTTTCACACTTGTGCAGTTTTAGGTGCTGAGCCATGAGACTTTCACCATTATTTCTCACCTTGCACTTTGCCTGCCCACCCTCACTGCTGTGTATGTCATACACTTGCAGCACAGCTCTGCAGACCCTTCCCGGTTGCATCATGTGTCAGATGCAGTTTCAGAGGTTGGCATGTCATGGGAAATCTGCCAAACAGCTGCTTTTGTTACATAAGGTCGGAGTGCAGGAGAGATGCTGATGCACAGTCCTGAAATCAAAGCACCCAGCCATGCTCTATGCTCAAACAGTTCAACTTCCTTCTGATACTTTTGGTGCTTTACATCACATAAACTCACCTACCAGACATGTCCCCGGCCCTATGACAGCAATCTTGCATATTAGATAAAAAACACCTTGGAGGTCTAGACTTGGAGTATTACAGAATAACAAAAAATATTCCCTAATGGGAAGGAAGATTTTCTTCTTTAGACGAAGAGAGCCCCAGAATTCTGCAGGGAGCAAGGTCAGCCCAGTCAGCTGTGTTCTTCCAAGGCAGCTCTTAACTGTTTTCACCATCTGTCCTCACATCTTGCTTGCCACTATCGTTTTGCTGATGATGCAGAGTTCTGAGCTACTTCTTTGAGGATGTTCTTAGAGGGAGTTCAGCCTACAATACAGTCCTCTTTGTTTTACAAGATCAGAGGATGAGTTGAATACACCTTCCCCAACATTATTCAGATTTCATTGTCTCAGTGTGTAGATCTGTAGCAGAACAACCTCTGTCTTACAGAAAAGTGGAGAGGATACAATGAATGGCAGAGATGCAGATAAGCCCTTTTTTTAAATTGAGTCAATCTGTAATACCTGTTTTGATACTAAAAAGTATCCTGGCTCTGTAGAAGTTGGAAGTATTAGAGGGGAAGAGAGAAAGGAAGATTTTGATTTTTTTTGTGGGTACTTTAGGTAAATTAAGAGAAAATGAAGAATAAACACATGAAAATTTATGCACATGGTTTACTCTTCTGATTTATTGTATAAGAAATGCAGTAATTTAGGAATAGATAATGTAAAATACGATAGGAAGTAGAAATAAGAGGGTGGTGTCATTAGCAACTTTATTTTCTAAATTCAGTATCAGCTGGATAAAACTGAAATATTTTCTGAAGGACATATGCTCAACCCGTACATTTCAAATCCTCTAAGTCTGTGGAATGAGGCTGATTTGCATACCACTGGAGCATATTGCCTTGAATCTTTGAAGAGATACCCTCAGACTAGGATAAATCTGGAAGGAGGGAAAGAAAGAGTTAGATATGATGTTGTTTTCTGTTTTTTTACAGTTTGAACAAAAAAAAAGTTTCTCCTTTCTACATTGACTATTTTTTATGCCACCATTAAATACATTTTTTTCAGACTTCTGTGGACAATGTCAGACAGGGAAATAGAAACATCTTTTTAATCAGAAATACCTTTGAGCATTAGTGTACTAGCAGGAAAAGCTATTATAAGGCTTGAAAGGTGAAAAGACTATTATTGTTTCAACAAGATGAATTTTCATGTTTTCTCCTTAATGTATGCCAAGAGGTTGAGACCTTTAGATGAAAGGCATTACTTTAGTACATATTTATTATTATTACTGTAGAAGGGAGAATACAAAGTTTGACAAATCATTAAGTTGTTCTGTTCAGTCTAGTTTTGGAAGAATTCTGGCACATATGCCAGACATAAAAGTAACAAGCTTACCTAGAAGTTTTGAGCTACAGAGAGTGTTAAATACAAGTTAGTTTTAACCCTGAGGTTTTACTTGATATTCATATAGGAAAAAAATGGCATTTTTATCTGAGTGTTGCAGTATTATGCTAGACATCTGAAACTGCAACTAGAAGCTCCAGAAATAGAATATTTAATATGGTTCAATTTTTTTCCATTAGTAATGGAAAGACAACTTCCAGCAAAGTCTGCAGGACCCAGTTTTTTCTGAGTTTAGGCATCTGTATAATAGATTATGTTACAAACTGTTTTATTTCAGCAACTGAAGAAACCCCAGTTAATAGTCATTAACTTTTGGCATAATTTGTCATGAAATTATTACAAGTATGACCTATTTCAAGTTTAGGATAATCTCAGACATCTTTTAGATGGTAACTATTGATGGGTATTCACTTTAACATGATGCCAACTACATGTGAGGGAAGGGCTCCACATCACAAATATTCTGGCAGCAGTAACAGTTTAAGGGTATGGAAGAGCAAAAAATGCTTTTAAACCAGCTCTGTAGGTGATTTATATCATGGAACACCAAGAGAGAAAATGACCATTTATTTCCTATTACAAGAAATTACATGCGTAATAAACATGAAAGTAATGTCATGCATATTTTAGGATTTGGAAGTGTAGCTTAAGTGAACACAGCAAGAAATTCTGGGATCAAAATGTATAGTGAAAAAAGAGGAAGAAGATCTAAGTGTAGTCAAAGAGAGAAATTCACATCAAGAAAAGGAAATCCTGCATAAAGCAGGTAAGGTGCTCATTAACGTCATTCTAAAATACTTCCCATGTTAGTAGTCACTGATACTGGAAATTCTACAAGTTATTTATGCTACTTGAAATGTAAATTTTGGTACCACAGAAGATATGGAAACTATATTGAATTCCCAAAGCAAAGCTGTTAATAAAGTAGATGAACTGAAAGATCAAATAACGCAGCTGCAGCAAATGACTTCTACCAAAGAGAGCCAGAAAAAGAGCAACTCTGAAGATGTACAAGAGCTTGAACAGGTGATTTGCTCTTAAATATTCAAAGACTTGACATACCAAAGTACTGAAATCAGCATAGTTTTTTTTATAAGATTGATGGCCTTATTGTACAGGAGTCAATCCTGTAAGATTCCCACATCTCTGAGGTCATTCAGTGGAACACTTGTGTTCATAACCTGAAGTACATGAGTTTCTGCAAAGACAGCAAAGAAGCTACAAGACATCCTTGGGCTCGACCAGGGCATAGTGTTCAACTGCTTCTGTAACCAAATCCTTACAGAGAACAATGTCTAAGGCAGACTTTCTCTGCTGAGGTCAAGTTGGAATACTGATTTATTTATTTTTAAATATAGAAAATAGTTATTCTGAAAAGCTGTGCAGAAATGATAGCAGGAATAAACTCAGTAAAATGAGGAATGTGTGTATCCTGAGAGTACCCTCAGTTCAATATCTCCTCTTAAGCAACTGTTCAGCCCTGAATCTTTTCTATACTTTTTAGTTCTCTTAAACTATTGTTAAGCTACCATTCAGGATGATAAGACTTGGCATCAGAGTCATCAAGTCATCTATGTACTTTTTCACAGGACTAAGGTTGTCCTTGAGGCAGCCTGTGTGATTGGAAGTGAGTTACACATTGAAGCTCAAACCAGAACTGCAAAAACCCCCAAATCATTCCTAGACTGCAGAAGAGGCTTACCATCCTGAATCAGTACAGTTCTACATTTTTAACTAAAAGAAACCCAATAGTTTTCAATGGAGTATTACCACCTAAATAGCATTTTCACTACAAAATAGACTACTCTGACCCCAGAGTTCTACCCTGGAGGATTTTTTTGTATAATATGTCTGGTGTGTTTTATAGACTATGGAAACTATAGCTGTTTACAAGGAAGGTATGAATAAAACAGAGAACTTTCTTTGTAAAATCAAGCATCAGTCCTGTTAGGAAAAGATTTGTCTGAAGAAGTAGCTGTTAAAAGGAGTGGTAGATCATGTAATGAAGGATACAAAGAAAATCAGGCCAGTCTAAAACTTCATGGTATCTGAAAAAAAAGAGCAAAAGATAGGAATATTCTTCTATTGATAGATGCTTTAATTCATCTGGTTTTAATCTTATTGGTCACAGCAACGTCATTTGAATTATGCTCACTGTAGGCACTTTAAATTAACATAAAATGCCAGGATTTTCTTGCTACAGAAAAAAATCTGAAAAAGAAAAGAAAAAAGGTCAGACTGATGTATTTCTGGGAAAAGCTCCAAAGACAGGAAGGTGAATTTATCCTTGATGTGATAAATGGCCTTCTAAGCAATACTTGTCCTTGCATGCTTTGCATGTGGCAGTTGGAGTGTTTTATGTAAGATCCTTCCTGAAGAATAATTATTGTGGGTGTTATTCCAATTTCTGAGTTAAATTTTCATGGATTGCTGCTGAGAAATACTCAGATAAATTGATCTAATCAGAATTTTCTATTGTTTAGGCAGAGGATCTAATTTTGCAAAGTGCTGGTAATTTAATTCGGACTGCATGTGTTACCAATGAAATTGCAGCTATTTACAAATACATGCATGCATACATACATACATATATATGTCCTTATTTAACTCCAGTCAGAAAGAAGGCTCATCTTCTTGTGGATCTAAACGTCTTACCTGAGCAATAACTTTTTTTCAGTGTGTTTTAAGTGGTTAAGCTGTTATTTTTGTTGTTGATATGCATTAGCAGCAATTGGCTTCAAAGAATTTCTCTTTCATCAGAGCTGCTGTCTGTGACTGAATCCTTTGGCTTTAGGAAATTTGCATCCTCTAATGTTCCTGTGCAGTAGGAACCTAAACGTGAGCTGAATTTTATTCAAAGGGAGGATAACCTTGGAACATGTGTTTAGTTTTAAGCATGTGTTTTAGTGACTAGTGGAGCTCACAAGTCAGTGCATGTCGAAGTGATTTGCCAAATTTGAGCATGAGCTAAGGGGGAAGTTAGTTTTTGACTCCTAATGGACTTTGGTGTTCATCAAAGATATTCTAGACAGAAAAAAAAGATTAATTTCAGCAATTTGTAGAATGGGACAATCAGACTATTGACCATGTGGTTTCTAGACCCGTCTTGGTGCTATGAATGAACTTCTATGCATTTTCTGCAGTTAACACTGCTATAACTTTTTGAGCTCAGTGTTTACTTGAGAATAATCAAACACTTGCTGACAAGTTGTGAAGTCATAAAAAAGCAAGCAGCTGCTGTCCCTAAATGTTGAGCTTCATAGTACCTGCTCAATCTTAGAGACTAGGAATTGTGTTTAGGGCTTGCCAAAAGAATTAATTTCCATGCAACTGCTGGAGTTAATACATTTATACAATCTGATTTCTCAAAATTGAACCCAGGTGAGGGACATAGTTACACTAGCGAAGCCTTATGGAAATGACTTTGCCTTTTATATAGTGTATATAAAATTCTATTTTTTATTAGCAAATTCTACTTATTATTAGCTTGCACATGTATTCTTAAAATTATGCCAGGCTGAAGCTCTTCATGTGGGTCAGATTGAATTTAAGTATCAAACATTCCATACTTTAGAAAAAAAGGCATAGTAGTAGACATTTTTATAGGCAGTAAATATTATTGTTTATAATAATATCTTCTTAGAGATTCATATCAATTTAATCAGAAAAATATTGAGTTAGTAAAACACAATTACAATCTTTTTTCATTATTGATGCTGTTTATATCCTCTTATTCAACTAAGGCCCGTAACAGCTGTTAAGGAAGTATAATATCTATTTTTCCACATGGAAAAATTAAGATACAGAGAATAAAGTCAGTTGACAGAGTTGAAGTGGGTATGTTCCACCTGATCTTCATATGTTAATCAAAAAGACAGTTATATCTGCTCTTTTTTTATTTTTGAACCTTAACACCACTCAGGGCAAAACAGTCTGACTCTTCATGCTATACACTTTTACACCTTAGGGAAGCTTTCAGTGGAAGATTAGGATAATGTGAACTGTATTGTCTCACACTAATATTAGAAAGAACCAAACCAAACTGTTTATACATTTTAAATTAAATAACCCGAGTAATATTAAATGACAGTAGCATGTACTATTGTGTACACTGCTGTATTATCTAGGTTAATGTAGAAGAAATGTGTTCTTTTTCATGCTGCATGTTTTGTCCCAACTATTGCATGCTCTTGTATTTTCTTCTTTTTTTTTTTTTTTTTTTTTAATTTTAGGAGCTCCAGACACAACTAGATGAATTTAAAAGAAAATCCGAGTGTGAACTAAAGCAACTAGAGAAAGAGAAAGAAGTTCTAACTGGGAAACTTCAAAACTCTTCACTTGAGGTAAACTGGGCATAAATGTAATGCAGTAATAAAATGTCTCTTCATTTTTCATCCCATCTGAGAGATTCTGGATTAGATTTTAATACCATTTGTTGTGTCTATCACTCAATAAAATATGCAAGGACTCCAGATAGAAATAACAGAAATAACTGCTTCTGAATATCTGTGAAGGTTTTGACAAGCCTATTTATTTCATGTATTACTCTTTGGAGATGTGCTAAGGTGAGAAGTTTGGCTATATCAGGGTTGCAGAGCAACTCTGATTGCTTGTTTCTTTACAGGACATAGTGAGATTAGAATCTTTCTTACAACTCCCGTTAACTGATTTTTTTTAGTGCATAGAGATGTATCTTCACTGATTCTAACCAGTTTGCACTTCCCTCAAGTTCAGTGGGAGTTTGCATGGCAACAACTTTGCAAAAGCTGAAGACCTAGATCTTCTTCAGCTGACATTTGTAGACTCTCAGTGGCCATAATAAGCTCTCGTTGAGTGTTTAAAGACAGAGAAAGGACAGATAGGCTTATCAGGAGGCTGAGCAAAGTGTTGTCCTCTCTTTACTGCCTCCACTTTCCCACGTGCCATTACTACCCCTTGGTGTGCATGTTCCAGCAATCAGGGCATGTGTTGTGCTCATTTACAATAAGCAACGCCTGGTTTTTCTCCCATCTGTGCCATACTAGCTGTACTAGTTATGAGTGCAGTACAGGTTTTTCTTCTTCGTTTCTCTTCTAAAACATATTTATACATTCTGTTACCAAACAGTGACATCCCGACCTTCTATCCATTTCCCAGTCTTACAAATACAGAATTTAAGTGTAGTTTAATGTTCTGAAATTTCTGGCTATTTTTAAGTTTCATTACACATTTCTGCATGTCGCTGTTTCCTACAGATTCTTCTCTGAGAGAATTTCAGGTCAATCCAACCTATGTTGACCTATTCAGAGTGAAAGGTTTATGACATGAAGGTTTATTCCTCAGGTTTTGCAGATGTAAAAAATAAGGTCATGGGTCATCACATTACTTTTCTTGAAATCACATGTTCAGGACAGTAAAATATGAAAGAAATATGTTTTCTAACTGCTCATCCACTCACATTACAAGATCATGGTAAATTAGCAAAGAGTGGTGGAAAATTACTGCCACTATAAACATACATAATATCAAGTAGTACATAGCATGCCATATGTTATGTTCACAGCGCCATGGTAAATATGGACAGATACACTAAGAAACATTTTATTGTATCGTAGAATCTGACTGCTCTCAAAAAGAAGGAAATGCTCCACTGGAAGGGAAATTTTCCATTTTTCTTGATTACTCCAAAAGTTACTTTCTGAAGTAATTACTTGGCAGTATTGCCAGGGTAGTGAAGAGGTTTCAACTTCAAAGAGTTTCCTGCTATAGGTACATGAATATTCACAGCCAAGAAAGCACCATTTACTATATAATGTTATGTTTCACTGAGGGCATGTTTCCCATCTGGGAACCTTTGTGATGGCTCAGCCCAGAGCTTCCGCCTCAAAGGTTAGGTAATGTGCTGTTACTAATCCAGTTCTAACCTGGATACAATTTCAGATCTAAAAATAGCTTCCTTGGCTGCCTAAGACCCGTTTTTGGTTGGACTGACATAGCTGGAGCACTATGCAGAGTAGACAGAAGCATGATAATTTCATCTCTCTGGGGTTGCACTTCAAAGTGGCAGCATTTCTGTATTAATAAGATTTTTATGGATAAAGAAATCAGACTTGCATCAGACTGTTTGGTCATTTGAAAGGAAGGTTGTGAGATCCTGTGTGGGTTGAATGCTAATTCATTAGGGCCCTCCAGTTCCTTGATTTTGAACTACAGGATCTCTTCAATATGTGTTAAAGGATCTTGGTGGCACAGTATAAGAAAAATATGAAGCTATTAGAAAGAGTCCAAAGGATGGCTACAGAGATGGTGAAGGGCCTTGAGGGGAAGCTGTATGAGGAGCAGCTGATGTCACTTGGTCTGTTTAGCTTGGAGGAGACTGAGGGGAGACCTCATTGCAGTCCAGAACTTCCTCACGAGGGGAAGTGGAGGGGGAGACACTGATCTCTTCTCTCTGGTGACCAGTGACAAGACCCAGGGGAATGGCCTGAAGTTGTGTCAGGGGAGGTTAAGTCTGGATATTTGAGATAGGTTTTTCTCCTAGAGGGTGGTTGGGCACTGGAACAGGTTCTCCAGGGAAGTGCTCACTGCATCAAACCTGACAGATTTCAAGAAGTGTTTAACCAATGCTCTCAGGCACATGGTGTGACTCCTGGGGATGTTGCTGTGCAGGGCCAGGAGCTGGAGTTCTATGATCTTTGTGGGTCCTCTTCCAGCTCAGAATATTCTATGACTCTGTTCTGTTCTGGAATTAGAAGACACATAAAATGGAAGTGCAAACATCAGCTTGTCCTGATACATCTTTGAACAATTCTAGCACAGCAATGCCCAGAATTTTTATGGATCTTGAAGATTCCACCAAATAGCAGCCAAAGAACACAGTCAGGAATTCTTCTGGTCAGGAATTACAAGTTTAGGAATATTGTTAACTGTGAACTTATTTGAAGTAACTCTGAAATAAGCCAGAAAACGCCAGTAAAATACAATTTCTTTATTTTCTTTTTACTTCTTATGCCATCTTACTGTTTATTTTATGTTAGGTAATGTTTGCATCTCTGAGATCACTTTATGCAATTCCGGTGGATAAAAGTGAATTAGTAATGGAATTCAAGTACAGTTTTTTCAGGAACTTTTGTTTTGCAGCAGGAGGACATTATAAACCAAAAAATCCCACAGTGCTTTGTTAATAACGAAAACATCCAAATAGATTCTGGACTGGTTGGCATAGTTTCATTGGCTTAAATGCTGCTTTACCAACTTAAGCAAATTGAGGGTCTGGCTATTTGTTTAGAAGTCAGGAAGCCCAAAAAAATACTTGGGCACTGCAAAACGTTCCACAGGATTTTCACTGGTGGATTTGAAAGCCTTTTTAATTGCCGAACAGGAGGAAGACACTTGATAGGATGGAAATGTTTGTTTCTTAACCTCTAATATGTTAGAAGTACCAGGATTCATGAGAAAGAATGTGTGTGTATGCCTGTAGGGCTTTTCCCCTTAATCACTTAAAAATAATGGTTTTAAAACTACTTTTCCATCTGATTTCTTAGTACATTGTGTTCCCAGCTTAGCCTATTTCTAGTTAGTATGATCTTTTGTTTCATGTTAGAAGTGCTTTGGGGCAATAATTGTCTGTGAAGAGTTGAGGAAGTTTATAAAGTTGTGACCACAGATTAAGTTTATATAGGCCTCTTTTCATCTTTCCTGTCTAGATGACCAATTTGCTTAAGAAGTATTCCAAGTAATGTTTTTCCTGTTTCAGATTTTCCTGTTATAAAATATACAGCCTACTCTTCTGGCAGATTTTTTTCAGTCCCTTTATTTTCAAGAAGCCCATAAAAAATGCATACTTGAGTGTAGTGATGCTAATACATATTGTATCAGCTGATAGGAGGGACTGTAAGTCTTTCACATCAAAGGTTAGGTTTATAAGGAACTGCAGTACCTAAAAACTTCACTGTTTCTTTGTATAGGAAAACATTGGCTTGAGTTCAATAGGTGCAAAGACAAAGTAGATTTTTTGCCTGTAACCAGAAACCAAAGTGTCCCTTTGATTAAATCTTACAATTTACCACATATTTCTTTAAAAAGTAATTAAAAAAAATTCATCACCTCTTGAAACAAAAGTATGGCTGGCAAGTGGCTCTGGCATCTGCCTGTTCTTGGAGTGCATCCAGGCCACAGACAGATCCCATTACACAGATATATTAAAGACAATTAATGTTTTTCATTACGAATAGTATTTGGCACTTACTCTTCACTAACTTGATCAGACAAATATTTTTGTGTGTTTCATTGGATGAGACAATGGAAGAAGCCAAGAAAAAATTGAATGAATAGTGATCTTAAACTCAGTTTGAGGCAGATGAGGCTAGGTGCCCTTTCAAATTAGAAAAGTTTTGCTGGATAGCTTCAGCAGAGCCTTAGGCCTGCCTTCTGGTTTGTGTCATATTATTGTGCAAATTGAACTATGGATTGCACATATGAAATGGAGACGAGTTGAAATTTTTAAAAAGCCCTTGATGAGCAACAGACTATGTGCAAAAAGGTTGTCATTCTTCACTGAAAAATGGGCACAAAACAAGCATCTTGCTATTTTTTCATAGAGCAACACAAGCTCATAAAATGTACTCAATTTTATGTAATTCCTCTCCATTGTGAATGCAGCCATTAATCTTACCCTGCTGACTTACTTTTCTGGAAGGTGGCTCAGCTGAAGCAAATATTAGAACAACAAGCAAATAATTTCAAGGAGTCACTGAAGAAACATAATCTACAGTCCAACAAAGAAAAAGAGAAGCTTTTGCAGGATCTTCAAAACACCATTAAAGAAAACCAAAATGTTAAACTGCAGTTGGAGGCATCACATCAAAAAGTCTTAAAAATGTTGGAGAAAAGCAAGAATCAGGAACTCAAGGTCAGTTTACTACATAATAATGTAAATATATATATATATTTATGGGGTAAACCATCTAAGTGAGAGCCAATCATCAAAATTCAGTTACCTCCAATTAGTTTAATGATGGGTTGCTATAGTTGCACATAATGAATTATTCTGTGATTTTGAAACCTCATCATCAGGCTGGGAGGTGTGGTTTGGTTGGTGGTTTGTGGGATTTTTGTTTCGTTTTTGTATAATTTTAACTTAGACCACAGTGTGAACATAATATACCCTACAGTTAGGCTGCAATGCATGCAAGCTCCTTTATCTGTGCACCTGCTTCAGAAATACAAGGGAATTCCTAAGTGTATTAATAACAGGACTCAGTTTTATTATTTTTCATCGTTAATTTATAGATAAATATTTAGGAAGAAGTATAATAGACACATATAGCGATGTGTATTGCCTTATATACCTTCAAGATAATCAATTCAGTAAGTGGATAACCAAAGCTTTTAAAGGTTCAAGTGATTTGATTTCAGTGACAAAATGTTAATGAAATATATGGAAGTTCTAGAGACTGTTGCTCTCTGAGAAGAAATCAACTTGAAAAATGTACATGTGATCGTGACGTGGAGTTCAGATGTCCCTGTTTGTTCCCACAGCTTAGAGAACTTTATGAAACATAGGTAATAAAACCACCCTAAGTAGAATTTAATATCTTGTTTATATATTCCAAGTAAAATTCCAGTTTTGACAAAACCAAGCTGAGGGCAGTGAGTTGCTAAGAATGAAACTGAGGACAGGAGTTTGCTTTCAGAGCCACTGTAGAGCAACTGCTCCATCATTTACAGTGTACCAGCAGTACTTCTAATGACAGTGGAAGCATGACCCAAGAATCAAAAAAGGAAAGATAGGCACCTTTGTCTGACACACTGTGATAAGTAATGATAAACAGGTCAAATCTGGGGGGCTTTGTATGTTGAATAATAAAACTTTCTTTCTAATGTCAAATATTGCAAAGATATCAGTGTTATTATTTCATCATGCACAACAAATCTAAGAGGCAATACACTGATGATTTATCTTGACTTCTTAAGTGTTAACTTTTAACTTCAGCTCATTTTTATGCTTGCATAGATAAAATGTCTTCTAAAGTGGTGATGAAAATTAAAGTTCTACAATGAAGGGCCAGATTCATCCTAGTATTACAAGTAAAACAACAAGCTGATAAATGGGCTCCAACTACTTTGTTTTCGGGGGGACTTTTGCTTACAGGAGGCAGAAGAACGTTTGAAAAAGGAATTTAATGAGACTATCAAGATCCAACATCAGTCTCATAGACTGGAAATACAAACCTTGGAAGAGAAAGCAAAGAAAGAATTACATTATGAACTTGAGCAACTACAGAAGCAGCAAACCCTGTTGCTAGGTATAGTGTCTCATGTCATGCACAGTTCTTACTGCTTGATTATATATATGCTGAGAACCACTGACTTTCATCCCATTCATTTTCTTTCCCATCTTCTGGGAACTCAGGTCTTTGTTAATCTCCTTTTTCATACCCTGCAATTTCAACAATATAGACTTAATATTCTTTGTTAACCAAGCCCTCAATTATCAGCAGTGAAATGTTGCTGAGAGTAGTCTGGTGTGCAACATTCAAGTATGTGTTATTGGGTATATTAGATTGGAAAATTATACTTAGTTTATATGTCTTCATTCTTTTTTTCTATGTTGAGATGAATTATTATATGTGCTTCAAGTCTGTTCTGTTGAGTTCAGCAGTGGAGATCAGTTGCTTCCTATGTACTGTTTAGTCAGTTTAAAAAGTGCCCTGAACTGTTTAGAACTAAACAGAACACTGCATTAGGAAGATGTGTAATATCTCCAGGTTTAATATCAGGTTATTAAAGCTCATCTATAAAATGTTTTTTTAATTAAATAAAGAATAATTTGAAAGTATTTTACATACAAACTGAATTTTATTCTTGGGGTTTTTTACACCAGTAATTAAAATTTGCTAGAAAGTTTTCTTGCTCTCTTACTATACATTCAATAAATAGATTCTCTATTTCAAGAAAAATTGTGGGGAGACAACAGAGATAACAACTTTTTTCTTCTTGTACTTGAAAAACCTGTACCTAATATACACAAAAGTTGCACTGTATGACAGATAAGCTTACATAAGTGTTGTACTTCTTGAACACAACAACCAGAGCTCTCCTCAGTCTGCCTTACCCTCTGTAAAACACCAGTGGAATTAACAGGGAAGCTGAGGGGTGCTCCACTAAAGTTCAAGATTAGAAGAAACAATTGTGATGATGTAGTCTGCAATAAAACTGCCACAGAATTACCTCTCTGACTCTGATGTTGACTCATTGCTTTTGTAGCTCCATATCATCTTACTATTGCTCAGCTGTTACCTCTCTAGTAATAGGAGGCCATTATGCTTAATGGGGAAGGAGTTGACCAGAGCAAAATGTAATGTATTAATGTTTTCATCTACACTCCCTGTATCTGCCTTTCCCATCCAGCTGGCCTCTGACTGCCTAAATGATTGTCTGTCTGATTGTTACTAGGATCTCTAAGGATGGAACTCTCTGAGCAACAGACATCATGCACGAATCTAAAGAAACAAATAGAAGAACTACAAATGGAGCTGAGGAGTGTGAGGACACTGAAGAAGCAACAGGCAAGGGACCAGTTTGTACTTCATTGCCATGTTGTGTTTAGCAAAAGCAATAGTATCAAATTTTTCTCTCCAGTGATAATAAAATTATACAGTCTCTTCCAGAAATGGAATGGGTTTTCTGCCTTTATGTCTCACTTTAAATGTTTATAAATTTTTCCCTATGGGTAGGCTTTTTTCTTTCCAGTTAAAGATCAGAATCTACAAAAGAAGTAAATGAATGAATGTTACAATAAAATAAATTCTGTGGAGACTACAGAATATATTCAGGAAATTTTGATCACTGATTTTGTCTTGCACGTATATAGCATGACACAAATAATTTAAAAATCATAGCACAAAAATTCAATGCACACAGTTCCAGGAAGATGTTAACATTAAAAATAAGAGGCTGTGAATAAGTAAATTTGGCCTTTTTCTTAGGAAGGAAGTAGCCAAAGCCAGATCAGATCTCTTCATGATGAACTGGAAAAATGTCAGAGTGAAATTTCTGAACTCAAGAAAGAGAATTTACTTTTGAAGGACACAATGGAGCTACTCAGTGCTGAGTTGGAGTCACAGAAGCAAGAAGCCATGCAGCTTCAGGACAGAGATAAACAGCATAGAAGGTTTGCTTTGAATTCATACTTTACAGTGCTATCTAGAGATTTGATAATAATGCCAGTGTGAGTGGTGTTCTAAGTGAGATGCATGTCAGAATCTTTCCTCTCTAAAGTACTAATTTTAGAAGCTAGGAATTTTGCAAAAGACGTAGTTCATTTCACATTTTCCTCCAGCCATAATAGATGCATTTGAACTAATTGTTCATTATATGTCACAGAAAAGTATGTCTAGTGTATCCCCACAGGAGTGACCTGAGAAAATGTGCATAATGTCAGCCTCTCAAAGGCACTGGAAGACATAAATCCCAAACTCACCAAAGAGCTATTAAAAAAAAATACAGAAGTCTCTGAGAACAAATATCAGGCTTTTATACATGCTCTCTGTAGCTGAAAACAATGGACTGTTAATTCCAAAGGGGACACTTGAGAATGCCATATATACCCTGTAAGAGTTTGCTTTTGCTGTAGCAGCCAGCTTTGCACAGGGGAGGTAAGGGCAGTGCCAGTGGATACTGACAGTGCCTCTGGGCTGATGGTGAGCCTGGCACTGTGAGAGGCTGTCAGGGCAGAGGAGGGGCAGGGTGACTTGAGTCTTGGCTGTCTTGCAGAAGGTAAACCATGTCTTAGTGTAGCCACAGGCTCTGCACACGTGGTGCAAATGGATCTTCCCATTTCTGTACAGAAAAAGTGCAGAATCCCAGAATCAATTAGGATGGAAAAGACCTCTGAGATCATTAAGTCCAACCTGTGACCAAACACCACCATGTCAGCTAGACCATGGCACTGGGTGCCATGTCCAATCCTTCCTTAAACACATCTGGGCAGCCCATTCCAATGTCTGATCGCCCTTCCTTTGAAGAAATCTTCCTAATATCCAACCTAAACCTCCCCTGGCACAAAATAGAAAGGACACCAGACCGGGTTCAGTGCCCACTGCATTCGTATTGCTGTTGAATCCTTTGAAATTTCTGGATGAACATACTTAACACATTCCTTTTGCAGAGAGACTGAGGGATCTGGTGTACGGGCACCTTTCTTCGATTCATGTTTGCAATGGTGTAGAAGGTATGCCCCTAACTACACAAGCTGTATACATAAAAGGAATTCTGAAGAGTGTGCCCTTAAAGGAATCTTTAAAATTATGGCCCATGTAGTCCAGAGAAAAGCACTTAATGGATAGAATATCTCTCTGCAGACTGTCAGAGTGGCCAGAGTAATTCCATTCCTGTCTACCAGTCAGTAGATATTTAAAGAATGAGTAACTTTTCTTTTTTTTGCCATTGCACTCTTTGGAGAGTTACTTCAAAGTGAATTTCATTTCAAGCTTTTGAAGCAAGATCAACAGAAAGAATTGCAAACCAGAGAGTTTCATTAATGCCCTCAAGCTACCTTGAAGGAATTTAGAGCCTCTGTTCATGAAGAGAAGAATTATTCACGTGTCAGCGATGAGGTCTAAAAGGCCTCAAATGCTAAGGCTGCTGGGCTGGAGGATTTTCTTTACAGGGAATAAATGGTGTAGCTCTACTGCAGTAAGCATTTGGGAAGGAAGCACTAATGGAAATTATGTAATGAGAAATCCTGCAAATAACCAGAGGTAGGACCAAAGCACTGGGGTGGACCGAGGCACCTGATACAGGTTGCTCTGAAATTAACCCATGGAAGACTTGAAACTTGCAGCTCTCACTTTGCTTTTGCAGGACTAATAATTTGTGTAGGGGAATAGTTAAATTGGTGCATATAAGTAACTGCTATTTTTACTTTTAACAATAGTGCCCCTATCCTATGCCAGTTTTTTTTCTGATTTGAAAGCTGATAGTGGCTTGATATTTGCATGTAACAAATTTTTATAACAAGTTACTTAAAATTACTAGTCCTACTCTTGCCAAGTGAGTGAAACCTGTAATCTGCTTGAAGTAATAATTCCTCTCTCCATTCTCTTGAACTGTGTGAATTCCACCTCCAGTACAGAAAGCTTTTACAAGATTTAGGATGAGAGTAGGCAAACATATTTTTATGGGAAGAGAGAACAAGTCCCAAAATGGCTATTCTGAAGGAGAGTATTCTACTCCTGAAGATTCATTTCAGGGATTCTTCTCCCTTTTTTACCCTTATTCTTGCACTGCTTATTTTATGCTAAGTGCCAAATTAGTCACCTCCATGGCTGTGCTCTTAAGTTCAAGAGAAGAAACCTTTCATGGACCTTTTGGTCTTTCGTGAAGCTATTCAAGAAACAAGTGAAACAGGCTTGGGAATACACTAAAAAGAAAACAAGGGAAAAACAAAAGGTAAACAATGTCTTTTGTGAAAATTACAAGTGTTAATATGCTGAGATGAGCATGTCTGTTTTCATCAGTAAACCACGGAACGTGGGCTGTCTATTGAGTTAATGAAAATGTTCCTCAAAGGTTTAATAAAGCAACAGCAAAAAATCAAACTACGATTCTTCAGTAAATGTCTATTGCTTTTGGGATTGAGATTAGAATGAAATGTTGTGGTTAGGCTTGAGAAAATGTATGGCATTTTTTAGTTTTCAGTTTATGGTGTTAATATATATTTTCTAATATATCTCTTAATATTATTTCTTAATATATCTTTTCTAATATCAGTATCTTGCAAAATATATGGTCTGAAAAAGATAAATGTTGTAGTTAAAAGCATTGTTACAACACTTCTTCACTTTTTTTTTTTTTTTTTTTGAGTTTTAGGATGATGATAGGCAGTATTAAATGTTTCTGTGCCATGATGTGGTGACAGATATCATGAGAGCCATGTTAAAATCCCGCATATTTCAACATAATTTTACTTAATACAAATAAGTTCCTGTAATACTTCATTGTCATGTTTTATCATTAAGATTGCTGTACAAGCTAACCCTAGACAGAATATCAATAGCACCATTATATGGAATAGACTTCCCATTTAATGAAGGGTGAAGGTCAAGTACTTTGCAAAAGAATTTTTCTCTTCCTCAGTGTTAAAATGTTTTTTTCTCAGATTGCAACCAAAATGTCAAAGTCAAATGAGTAGGCAGAAGCCAGGTCTTTGCCCAATTAACTACCTTTGCAATCAATAAAACACCTCAAAACTGCATGCTTTGATTAATGATAATAAATCATCAACTAGTATTAAAACATGAGAATTCAGACATATTTTGATACCAATGAAAGGCTACTGGTAGAAGACCTCAGTATCAAGCATAAAAAAGAACTGGACATACTGAAAGGAGATCACGGGAAGGAAATTGAAAACATAGTATCTGATTTCAGCAGCACTCAGGCAGATCTCCAAGCAAAGATTTTCTCCTTAGAAACCGCGTAAGTAATTTAACAATAAACTCTGGCTCATGCTGGCAATGAGTTCTGTTTGTGTTTATTACTCTTAGTATGTACAGTTTTTTTTACTAATCATAAGTAAAATATTATAAGGATCAAAATAGAAGTGAATAGGTATGTATTGTCTTTGCAAACCAAAATACCCACATACGTTGTAAGTTCTGAATCTAAAGCACTATACATGAAGTTTTACAATGCTAAATTAAAACTTGAATTTTATGCAAATTAAAACTAGAAATTTTATGAAATGTAAAATCATCTTTGTCACAGATGATACCAGAGGTCTTAATCCATGATTTTGTACTTAATTTTGTTCAGCAGAGCAGCATTGTTAAGTAAAAGCTTCTTAATCTCATTTCCTTAAAAATTTCCAAGGAAAGTTATGCTCATGTAAATAAACCCAGTTTGCAGCCCCCTGTGGAGTTGAGAAGTTCTGCAGATTGTTTTTCAGAAGTTCTTCAGATTGTACAGGAGAGACCTCTCAGAAATAATCCCTTATATATATACATATCCCTCCTCCTTTTCTCTTATCACAACTGTGCAGCAGAAGTCCAGAAGAGAGACTTGGCATGTAAGCAGGCTTCTAACCTCTAAACCTTACAGATGTAAAGATTAATCTTTTTATTTTAACTCTTGA
This sequence comes from Trochalopteron elliotii, assembly GCA_024734555.1. Lineage (NCBI taxonomy): Eukaryota > Metazoa > Chordata > Aves > Passeriformes > Leiothrichidae > Trochalopteron > Trochalopteron elliotii. The sequence goes on from JANPWX010000413.1 coordinate 2,561,768, forward strand.
GATGACTCTTAAGATGATAAGAGTGGGGGTGGTCCTCTCAAAAATGTTTACCCACACATTAAAAAAACCAAAAAAACAAAACACAAAATGGTGTTTTGTATTCTGTAATACATTTCTCAGTATGCATCCTGGTTATGGCAGGTGAACTTCATAGCATTCAGTTTCTCAAGCAGCAGAATTCATGAACCTGGCTGATGAAATAATGACTTGTGTTCACATGGGTCAATCAAATGTATGTTTCCACACCATATCTAAGAATATGTAATAAGCATTTGAGTCTTTTGCCCTTGATTAAGGAATTTAAAAAGCTGAACTCAGACTATAGGTTTTGACTTACCAGGGTTACTAAAACAGCATGTATATTCAAGCCTGTCTTCATGAAAATTACAGGAATTGAGCAATTCTGAGGATTCCAAAGTTACTGGGTCAGAAAAGAGAAGAAATAGCTGAATGTAGATACGTGCAGATACTGTGACACTGATTTTTTTCTTTATGAAACTAGACTAGCAAAATTATTTGCAAGCTTGTTACTATTTTACACAAGGGGCTAGATTTTACACTGGACAGGTGTTGTGGATGGACCCTGGCAATTTATTTTGGAACTCCAGAAGATTCTGTACTTCTACATAAACCATGTACAGATGCCCATTTTTACAAAATCCTGTTTTATTGGAAAGGCCTGGCTATGTCCCTGTATTTTAGGCTTGGAACGTAGGGAAGAGTACATCCAAGGTGTCTCTTTGAACCTAATCTGAGGAAATTTTTTTCTGGTCTGCATTTTCTTTGGTACAGACTCAAAGAACTAGAAGAAAAGTCAAGAAAGTGGGAGTCCAGGCCTGAAGATACACACCTGATAAACTGTCTGCAAGACAAATTAAGTGAGAGAGAAGAGATTATCAAGCAGCTGGTGGTAAGACTGCTTTTTTATATGGACATACATATTTTGGAATCTATTGCGAGGTTCTGTTCAGTGTTTCTCACATTGCTTCACACTGTTTTTTTTCTTTCTGTTCTGGAATACTTTGACAAATGTATCTTTCCATATCAGCTTCCAACAAATACAAATACAAATATCCATACACATAAGTTTGTTTCCCTTCAGGAAGGAAGAAAATGTCAGCATTCACTTTCAGCCAACACTGAATCTTACAGGAATCGGTCATTTTCTTTCAACCCAAATACAGCATGCCTTACTCCCTCCATGAAGGTAAGATGAACAATGCAATTAAAATCACAAATTCTGATAATTTTTATTACTATTTGAATCATACAGGCAAGCAGGACAAGAAAAGCGCTATTAATTTTTTATGATAATGTTATTCAGTAGAATTCTTTCCAGTGCCAACCAACAGTCAGTTGTTGAGCCTAGGAGAAATTCAGTAGAAGTACATGTGCAACATAGATAACAGGTGTTTAGGCCAATATAAAACACTAGAACTCTGACATCAGTCTTCCACTGGGATAAGCATGGCCATTGGTTGCAGATTTGGGAGTTGCTAATCGGGTTATTGCATGCATTGAGAAAAATTATGAATCTGTTTGAGTTTCTTGGTGTCTGCCCTTTGTCATTCCAGCCCCTCTGCATGATACTGTCTACAAATAGCCATTGAAAAAAGGGAGGTCAAGTTGGTGGAAAGCACCTTGATGTGTCTAAGATGTCAGGGTCAAATACACAAGTTGTTTTAATTGGATGACAAAATCCATGGAATTACAGCATACCCTGAGAATTTAATTAAATGCCTAGAGAAAAAAGATAGAAATTTTCCTATTTGGATGTTCCTCAGAAGATACTTGGAAATGAGGTATTGTTGAGGTTTTATATTATTAATTGTAAAAAATGTATGTAATGAAGTTTTCTGTTACAATAAAAGCAGAAGAAGAAAACGGTTGAGGTGCCCAGTCGTGTTGTCAGTGTTCCGAATTTAGCTTCCTACGCAAAGAGTTTTTTGAGCTGTGACTTAAGATCAAAAAGAAGTGCTCCTCAAATAACAAAATCTACCAGCTTAGACCGGAGTCCTGGCTGCCTCAGGGTGGGCTCTCCATCAGCACAGACCTCAGACAGCAGTGCTGCCACAAGGTATTTCTCCATTTTGTATGACAATAAATGAATTCATATTTAGAATCTTGTAGGCAATTCAAACATATTAGATATGTGGAAATACACAGCGATTATTGTTCCTGCTGTGCAATGAACTCTGTGTGTTTGGTTTTGATCTGCAGACAGATCCAGAACTTTACTGCAAAAGTGGGCTATAATCCCTGCCCAGCAGACCTTATGCTTGCAACCCCTCATGGTAGAAAAAAAACAACCTGAAACCAAATCAACCAACCAAAAACCACACATACACACACACACACACACACACAAATAAAATAAAAATAAAAAATAATTTTTAAAAAGGAGCTACAAGTATTTAACTAAGAATGTATTTAACTGTGAACATGGCATCTTTCAGTGGTTCTGGAAAGGATGTGTCTTCCTTCTTTTATTGCCTCACTTTGCACTTGGTAGATGTAGATGGCATGTTTTTATTTTAGGAGATATTTGAATGAATCTAGGCTGATCATTTGGCAGAGGTTAGACACTTGAAAACTGATTAGCAGATACTTAATGTCTTTGGTTTTTTTCTCTCTGAGGAGCTTCAGTTCTTCAAATTTATGAGTTACGTAAACTATATTCAGTGTTTTATAACATGAACTCTTTCTCTTCAAGAAATAGTTAAAAATGTATGCAGCTAATACACAGTTAAAAAGTCTCCAAACTTTACCACTGTATTTCAGGACAAAATCCAGCCTTCTCAGCTATCCCCTGGTGAGATTTAGTTATCCTGTAAATTGTGTGTGAGACTTCTTTCCTTGGGGACAGATGGTGCTGACTGCTGACAAAAACAACCTGTGACACAGGCTTAGATCCTGTTTGGCAATTCCCATTTCTTAAAGATACAGACATGCTGTGTCATGCCAGATGACTGCCAAGACAAATAGGATTTCTGTTTTAAAGGGAAACAAACGTATATAGAGACTGAGGGTCACTAGGCTGCTACTTGTTTAATTCTTTTAACTCAGTCAATCATAAGTTAGATTCTATTTGCTATCATTTGTTAAAAAAAATGGATGGAAAATCAGGGACTGTGTAATAGGATTATGAATGCTAGACAACATTCAGATAAATCTTTCTGTTTCAAATAAAACTTTTACCAAACATTTTTAATTCATAAATTGTCTTTTGTATTTTTAAGAGTGAATTGCAGCTTCATTCTCTGATTTTCCAGACTTCATATCCTTGAACCATCCTCTTGTTTAATTTTTTTGGGGCTGTCAAGTTAAGAACTATGTTCAAATCTTTCTCCATAGCTGTTAGGCTCTGCTTCATGCTTTTCTTCATGTTATTACTAGTGCTGCTAAGTCCAGTTACCTGGCTGGCACAGATCCCACTAAAACTGTAGCTTGGCACCTTTTGGCCTCATCCATTCATGTGAGCACAGAACCATTCATGGGATGATGAGTTTTTCTGGGAAAAGTATTACATACTGGTAAGATTGTAAATAAGTAGGTTGGTGATGCTAATGCTTATTTGTTTGCACAGGACACATGGCAATGAACCACCACAAACCAAAGATGACCAAAAACAAGACCATCAGCATCAAGAATGGTTTACTAAGTTTTTTTCATTTTAAAGCAAACTATTTCCATACTTCTCAGAATTACTAAAAAAGTAATTCCTGTTTCCTTTTAGGAATGATAATCCAATAGATGATTTAAGGGGGGAAAAAAAAAGTAATTTCTAAGTTAGGAAATACCTGTACTCTCTTACATCTATGGAATTACAGGCATGAATTTCAGGAAAATGCATTTTTTTAACAACTTCTGTAAAAAATGAAGAAAAAGTTTGGATACAGTTACGGGAAAAGACTTTTTAATCAAGAGAGTGTACCACTCCACAATTTCATTAAATATGGAATTTGGACTCTGATATGTTCTGTCAATTTGGCACCAGCTGAAAAAAGATCTTTGTTCTGTACATTTATATGCTTGCTTCATCAGCTGTTTAAAGTAAGTTCTGCATATAATAATGTAATTTTAAAAGTTTTTAATGCATTTTATGAAATGAATTTTAAGCTATACAGCATGTGGTACACCTTAAAAATAGCATGTTTATAGCAGACTGGTTTAGAAATAATTTCTGGTTTGCTTCATAAACTGTTTTGTATAGTCAGCATTACTATGTAATATTCCCATTGAATTTCAATATATGTATCAGCCTGATAAATTAGGATGATGTGTAAGTATGAACATTAAAGCTTGTAAATTATCCAGTTTCTGTGTTTTTCAAGAGTTCTATGTTATGCTGAAGTAAGTCAGACTTGTACACTGAGTTCCAGAGTGATGGCAACTGCACCCTTGTACTTTTTAACTCCATAGTAGTTTTATGCCCACATAAAAGCAAAGTGGGAGAGTGACTACATTTATCAGCTCATGCTAATTCATTGCTGGCAGGAAAGAGCCCATGAAAAACTCTTGGGCAATTAACCCAGTAAGTGTGAAGTCAGGGAAATGCACAACCAGCAGCCTCCTGTTTAAGATAGGATAGTTCCCCTACAATTGCTTTGAATCCCCATTTAGTCTCAACGATCAGGGCCCAGCTACCTAAAAAAATTTTACATGTGCAAAGAGGTGTACCTCCAGTCTAACCTCCTCTTACATCCAACAGCCAGCAAGAGCTACACCAACAAATGCAAACATTTTATACAAAACAGCCACTGCATCTCACTGGTGGTGCAAAGGTGGAAGGAAGAGCAGAACACTTCTACATGCCAATACTTTTCATCCCAGTTATCTAGTATTTTTTCCAAGAGGAACTGCTTGGTTGGAAAAGTGACTTTGGCAGTAGATTTGGCAAAAAGGCACTTTTCATACTTGTAACGAAGAAAGAGATTAAATTATGTACAGTAACACTGATGGGCACTTTGGCATCTGTGAGGATGGAAACATAGAGAGCTGTTTTCATTACTTTTCATCCACGCTGCCCCAAGAACACTAGAAATTTCAATACACAATTACCAATTCTTATTTCCAGGCTTACAACAATTACTCCACACTGTCCCCAAAAATGTGTCTATAGAAAAGTGGTTATATGGATTAATTAAATTTGTTGCTTAGCAATACACAGACAGGACTCTTTTGCCATTTCTACTTCCAAAATCTTTTTTGGCTACATTTAACTTACTAAGTAGAGCACTGCAATGGAAGGTAATTCTGTATACTGGACAGTGGTGATCCTACCTCCACAATGAGTGGTCTGTATTTTGGGGACAGGTGTTTTGGAACAGCTCTTCAGTAGCCTGAGAGTCAGTACATCAGTAACATGAGGGCTGTATTACAAATCCCACCCACAATTACAAATTGTGTGCGTTTTTCCATTTCAGTTCATCCTATAAAAACCAAGTTTGCATATCCCAAGACACCTTCCATGAGGTGAGCCAGTCCAGTGGAAAGTGACAATTCACTTAAAAAAAAAAGTGATCTCACCTACATACAGACAATTCTAAGGGTGTTTCTGCAGTGGTACTCAAGACTAGATAATGACTAGATCACAAAACATTTAAATATTCCAGTAAAATCAAACACTAATCTATGCAGGTATTTTGATCGTACCAAAAAGACAGAGGGGAAAGCAAGGGCCACCCTCTCTAGAAGGAACAGGATACATTCTGAGAGACACACTTCTACCAGAAAACACCCTCAACAGCAACTCTGAATACTTTCCATTGAAACATAAAACCAATCCATATTTCTGTAATAAAAGAAGATAATTTATTTGGCTTAACTGTTTTAACTATATTTGTAGTACATACTACATTATACAAAAAGCATACAAAGAACACCATTGCTTTTAAAATATTTAGCTGTGTAAAACTGAAGATTATGTTTGCTTCATTGGAGCAGGAATATTGGCAGATGCTTGTTCTAGGTAAGCTAATGGACCTTGAGGCATTTCTGCAGGCTTCTTGTGCTGTACACTGATGTCTTCCAGAACCTGTTGCCAGTGTCGCAGTTTACTCAAATGCTTCTGAATTAATGCTTCTTTTCTCTGCAATTCATTTCTTAATTCTGAAACATCCTACAGATGAAAAAACTGTGTGTTAGTAAACAGACAGTATTCAAAAGGATAACCACCTCGCATAAAGAGCATGTAACTGTTTTAGACCTTGAGCTTTCAAGCTGATCTTACAGTAGAAAAATGGAATAATGAAAAAGTGTCTAATGATACAGAGGGAAAGCACTGTGAATGCACTACTGCTGCTCGCCTATGCCACACATTTCAGAGATCACCACTCCCAGCAAAATCTGACTAATTAGTCTGCCTCTTCCAATGAATTATCAGTTGTGTTCCAATACTCCACACAGCAGCAGCTATCCATCCAGCTTCTCCAAGTTCATGTTGAGAGTTATGATAATAGTCAAGTTCTACCACCTTAAGGCACAGCTTTCATGTTGAGAAACCCAAAATTATGAACACGTTGATTAAGGCATATACCTTATCTAATCTAGCATAAGACATGTAAATTAACATACCTCTTTAATTACTTGTTCTGGTTTCTGGACTGACAGCTGCAGTCTTTTTTGTAGAAAAAAGCATTCAGTTTGTCTTGCAACATCCAGAAACTTTTGAATGCACTGATCAACACCTAAACATATAATAACAAGACTGAAAGAACAGCTTTCAAAAATACAAGATTTCAGGCTGGTAATGGTAGTGGTCTGTTAAAAACACTTTTCACAGTACTTTCTAGAACAAAAATCTTCAGAATATTAAAATAATGTATTTATAAACCAGTAAGTTCCTGTATAAGACACCGCTTTTCAAACTTTCAAGTTACTTTAGAAGTGCAGGACAACACTTCCTCCCAGGTTTTTATTTCTGACAAGGAGTAATAAAATAATTCATGGAACTTGGTTGCATGCCTAAGCAGCAAGCTCAGTGTAGGGTTCTAAAATACGCACTTATTGAGGAGAATATTCTGCCCTCATTTATTACACACTACTGTTTTGGTAATAAAAGCTGTTCCATGCCAGCACATAAATATAACCAAATATCCAGAAAAGAGCTTTGAAAAGCATTTATGCCTATTTTGAAACGCCATTTGAGTGTAGTTTCAGAAAGTTTTCAGAGACAACTGCACTTCTAAGGAGCAGTCATAGGCCACTTTCCAAACTCCTGTTCACACCAATATTTATTCCACCTCCACAGAGGTGCGTCACTCAAGCCCTAACGCACCGCTACTGAGCTGCCTGGCCTGACCTTTCCAGTTTCCTGTTACTGCTTGATACA
>JANPWX010000413.1:2569433-2584175 GCA_024734555.1 Trochalopteron elliotii
CTTAGCTTTCTATAAAAAAGTTACAAAATACAGTCTTCTTGACATGTTTATAACTTACTACATAATTCTGTGCTGAAGCCATGCTAATGCTAATCACACAGCATCATTTCTGCCTCAGTACATACCAAAAGCAGTTTAGTTTTTCTAAGGAAAAAATGCCAGAATGGTGTTTCTATGAACAATTTTGCAGAGTTACCACTGACACCACCTACAGTTCACCCAAACCTGCAATACATCTATCAGACTGTTTATTTTCTCAATCAAAACTCACATCCAAATAAGGTATTTATTGTTTACAGTAATCATGCCTACTTTATATATAAAACAGGCGTCTCAATAATATCCATTATCATGTTTCAGTATTAAATATTTCAACAGTTAAAACAGAGCAATTTTTATTTTAAGCTGCATAATATGGTATGGGATGACAAATCTCAAAGCTGAGATATTCTTACCCAAGTAATAATTTATAAAATGCATTATAAAATTTTAGTTAATTGCCATAGTGAAAATATGCTTGGGGCATTCATTTATGAATGATACCTTTTAAGATTTTTTTTTTCTTAAGGCAGAGTGGATGAATTTAGAACAAGCATTTTTATTTGGCATTGTGACTGTCTCGACTTAATCGAGCCGCAAACTCTATGAGTGTCCTCGTGGGCCGCCCTGCCATGCCCTTCCGGAGATACGGCACCTCATCTTTATTGGACATCACCCCAGCTATATCCAAATGAGCCCAGTGAGAGGCAGTCACAAACTCCTTCAGGAATGCAGCAGCTGTGCATGCTCCTCCAGCCCTGTGGGAAACAGAAAGATGTATTGTTTCCAAAGCAATTCCAACAGCACGTACATTAAACAAACAGGTTGAAAGAAAGGGGCACATGAAGGTATTGGTTCATCTTACCTGCTGTACTTTCCAATGTTACTCACATCTGCAAGAGGACAGTCTGTGACTTGTTTTGTGTAATGCTCAAAAAGAGGCATCCTCCAAACTCTGTCCCCTGTCAAAATGCTGGCCTGAAAAAAACCCAATAATATTTTGAGCATTTTTTTTTAACTGCATTTGTAAGCCCTGTTTTCATGCATACTTCTTTTTAAGTTTTATCAGTCTAAAAATCTTCAGCCCAAGATATTAGGTTTTTGGAAATACACTGTTTGCAAAACAATACAGGCAATCCTGCTTTTTAGGTACTTTAGTGTTAGCCAAAAGGCAACTTCAAAAGACCACATTTTTATCTGTTTTTCCTTTTCCCTGACAACAGAAATCCTTCCCCTCAGAGGCTTCCTTGATCCATCGAACTTCAGCCACTCACAAGGTCTCTCTGAATCTCTGTCTCCATGTTGTTAAGCAAGATCAATTATGTTTTTAACATGAACTAATTACTGCCAGTAGTCCAGAGTTTATAAAGATGCAGTGAGTTATCAGAACATGCAGATCCTTGAGATGCTTGGTGCATGATATTACATCTCACTGAAGAGTTAGTCATTAATAGTCAACATTATTTTCAAGTCAATATAGTACTGACATCATTCCTCTAAAATTTCAAAATGTAGTAACATCTTTCAGATTTGCATAAAGACTTTCAGTAACGTACTAACTTTTCAATAAGATATATCACTGAATTATTACTATTATGATTTAACAAAAATATGAGGTCTACCTCATAGAGGTGAGTCCAAAGCCAAGATGAATTTGTGAACACTCCAGTTGCAGCAGATCCCAATGCAACATCCATGGCACCTAAAGAAACACACCTTCAAGTTTATATGACAAAGGCAAAGGTGGACCTGAGCTATTCCCTGCATCCTGACTCCTCACAGAACTTCCCATTTTTAATTCCCATTATCAGTAACAGGAATTTATCAGACTGCAAAACCTGAAGACTTTAATACACTGACATTTTTGAAAGTCTGAATACTTTTAAAACATTTATATATTCTAATAAACACAAGAAATCATAAAAAGTATATTCTGTTTCTCATGAAACTAAATTTTCTGATTTCAGATTGATGTTAAGATAATGTATTACACAATAACTGTATCCTCTAAAAAAACTCTAGTTATTAATATTATTTTCATGTAAAATACAAGTGAACGGGCTTTTTCCAGTTTATAGACCTTTATAATTTTTGAGCTAATATTTTCTCTTTTGTGAATTTCACTTACATAGACTTTTGCACATCATGTGTAAATTTACTTTATTAAATATTTAATTTATTAAAATAATCCTTATCAAAGTATTAAACCATGGGATTAGATATTTATCTATTTTATGCCCCAGAACTGCTTCTCTCATACCAACTCAATCCTTAGTGAGATGAAAAAAAAAAGTAGTTTAGCAAAACATATGGAAGAAATTTCTATGGGAGCCCTCCTTCCTGCTTCCAAGGATCCCAGGCTGGAATACTTTTATACAAGCCAACAATCTTACAATCAGTTTCTTTCCTGTATGTTAAAATTTTCCACAGCATCTGAACTGGTAAAACTGATGGAACATAATTTAAAGCATTAGCAGAGAATCTATATAAGCGTAATTATTTTGCTTAGCATATTCATTAAGCAACACAGTGAAGTGCTGTCTGAATTACTCTTCCATGTTTGCTTTTATTTCAGCTACAGTCACCTCACCCATGACAGCTTGTAAGTGAGTTCATGAGCTGCATACACAATTGCTGGTTTTAAATTCAAATTTACAACTTATTATACAACTGTAGAGATGAAACAATTAAAACACGTTTAATGATGCCTGAAAGTATGCAAACTACACAAAAAAATAGGAAGCACTTCAGTCAAACAAATTCCTGGGGAATGATGATGACTCTCCTGTCATCATGGGGGCCTGAGCTAGCGCAGAGTGGGAGAATGGCCCTGGCTAGGTCAGAGCTGAGGCACTCAGCAAGCTGCTCAGGAACCTGTCTGGGCTCCAGTGCTCTGTGCCAGATGGACTGGGCAGGACTCCTCCATGCCCATGTCACCACCTCTGCATCACAGGCCTGGGAGCTGGGAGGGCTCAGCTCAGAGATGGGAGAAGCCCAGGGAAACACTGTGCAGAAACATGGAAGTCTGTGTAGGTTTTCCTGCTCTTGGTTCCAGCTGGGCTGAGCCAGCCCAACTTCATCTCCAGTGCTGAGCATGTACCCTGCATGTCCCCTCCCCACTCCAGAGAGACACAAGCTGTGCTTGCTGTTATCCTGAAACATGTAAAATCATCTCAGTTGCCTTTGAATGGGTTTATATACACAGCACGACTAATCCACAGCCCAACACAAAACTGACTTCAAAATGAGCAGGGAAGGGACACTGTTTACCTGTTAATGTTGCAGCATTCACAATAGCCCTTGCATTAAAACTGTGGGCATAACAGAGAGCATCAGCTAACAGCAGTCTTCCTTCTGCATCTGTGTTATCTACCTTCAAAAGTAAAATCAGTAAAAAGTCAGATAAAGTACTGTAAACGTCTCTTTCACTGATGTGTTTCTCACATATTATCTTAAATAGCTGTTTGATAGAGGCCCTAGAAGCTTCAGGTAATGAAAATTTACTCAAACTACACCGAAAAAAATAAAGAAAAATACAGTATTGATATACAGTTATGTTTATAAAGTAAAACTATCTGTAGCTGAGGTAAATCATCTTTCAGCACTACAACCTCCTCTGCATGCTGGGTCTCTGTACTGCTGGCTCCTCAGAAGAGCCTGGAGACTGGAGAGGTGTCTCAGGGGAGCACACAGCCTGCACCATATGCTTGGAGCTACCAGCACTTTCTTGCAGGTTTCTTCTTGGTGGGGGAATACATGCCCAGTCTTTTTCCCTCAAAGCAGAGGGTGACTGAAGTCAGTTTTCAGAGATGCATGTCAAAGAAATGGAAGGTTCAGCAAGTCAAAAGTAGTAGAACCACAGAAATTCAAACAAAAAGAAAGCCATCTACTTCTGCATTAAATCAGTGATCTACAGCACAATTACTTCCACTACAATTTAATCTATTAGATGAGTCTGGAACCATTTGTAATAAATATGAAATGTATCTTGGGTACTCATTTGGCAAGCTCCTTTGAACCAACAGTCCCTATGACTCAGAATTCTGACTGTATTGAACATTTTGGCAGTGTAAAGACCTTGGTTACATCAGCAGGAAACTGATGTTTTATTCTCATGTCTTACTCCAGAGAGCAAGGAATTGTCCTGAAGGGTCTGCTAGAAGCAATTAATGTTATTTGTTTGGACTTAGAGCCTGTATTCATGAGCATTGTAACAACCTCTTGTGCCAAACAAGTTTTTCTAGTGTGCTCAATAAATGACTTTGCAGCTTTTCATAGCAATTTATAAAACATGTCCCATCTCTTCAATCTGTATTTGAAAAACTCCTACAATAGCAATTTCTAGTTAGTAACATGCTTCTTACAATTTTGAAAACAGCACATTTGCACTGCTTATCTTTAAGGGTTTTTTTTCAAATGTAATCTGACTGCAGTCAACTTGGTTGATTAAACCACTTCACTAAAAGTACTCAAAATCCACGTTTCACATGCATACCTGTATTGTTTTTCCATTCTTGGCTCTAACTACATCCCCAGGCTTGTTTGCCTTACCACTGGGCATATTTTCACAGAGGGGTGCCAAACCTCAGAGACAAAAAGAAAAGTGAATTATTAGTTTTCTTCTCAGAAAAAACTGTAGAAAAAAACCCACTTAGATAAACTCCAAACACATCCTTAAGGAAACAGTACAAGTGTAATTTTGAAATTAAGCTCAAAATCGAAATTTTCCCAGTTAATGAAAGACACATGGCCCAGTTTTCAATGAGGGAAACTCCTCTGCTTGATGCACCACCAGGCACTCTCACCTACACTACTTTACCACTAGGGTTTTTTCTACGTTTTTCCCAGACAAGTGGTATCAGAGGAGCAATAAATATTATTTTTTGTCTCCCATATATAATTATTCACATGTAAAGGAACTTGGTTGTTTCTGAAATTAAAAACTTCTTAAATAAACTCTCTGAGCCATTCAAGCTCTGCTCATCATAGAGTGGTTCAAGGACTTGTCACATAACTCCAGCCATACCAAGAACAACTAGAAATGTGCAAAAAACAGGCTCAGCATCAAAACTGCAGCTATGACTGGGATCATGGAATGAAAGGCACTTCACCACTCTTAGGGAAAACCTGCACCTGGCACAAGGTGCACAAGTGGAGCAGCACTTTCAGTGGCGTGATGTACAGACTGCCAGCCCTCCCCATCCCACACGCCAGTGAGGAACGCCGGGAGGATGTGTGGGCATCGCTGCCCTCTCCTGGTTGAAGCCCAGAAGTGACTAAAGTACCAGCTAAAGTCGAGCTTCCCTAACTAAAACTTATCCTAGACCACGTTCCATGTCACTGCCAACTGGTCTTGTCACAGTGCCTGAATCAGCTCATTTAATTTTACCTCTGCAGAAAAAAATAAACTTTTTTTCAGAAAAAAAAATCATTGCACATACGTAACAGTAGCAGCAGACTGGTTTGGTTTGTTTTAGTTTTCTGCTGAGATATTCACCTACGGAAACTAGAGCTGATCCCTCTTCCTGTTCAGTTGTGGCACACACTCATGGAGGTACCTTGGCACTCTGACTCCTTTTCACTCTAAATGCTTATACAGAGATGCACATTCCTTCTTGTAATGAAGGATCGGGACTTTTCAAAGACTCATTGAAAGTATCTTCACTGACAAATTTTCCCTAAACTTAAGATGTAAAAATCATACCTTAAAAGCTTTGATTTGATGTTCCAATCTTTTATTCAAGTAAAGAATAGTAATTTTTTGATATGCAAGTAAAAACGGAAGAGAGGTTGAGCAAGGGAATGAGAGAAGGTGGTGTACAAGAGTCCATGATGTTTGTACACGGCTATCACCATCGCTAATACTAGAAAAATACTCTCTCACAAAACCTTGTAGAATTAAGATTTTTTGATTCCCCACACAAAAACACTTACCAATTATGTTCAAAGGTAGATTTAGAGCTGCTGCTGTCACAATGGCTGAACAGACAGTTGCTGCCCCTCCCATATCTGCTCTCATCGCATCCATACCTGATGATGGCTTCAGTGAAATGCCACCACTGGAACAAACAGCTCAAGGTCACATACACTGATGATGTTCTGTCCATCAGTATGTGTTAAATATCAGTAAATGCTAGACCTGATGCTCCAAATACTTCTGCAACCCTAGTAAGTGTACTGAAAGCAAGGTATCTGGGTTTTCATTTCAGATAAAATTTTGCTTCCTCATAATTAGGAGACCATAAAAATCCAGGTAAACTGCAGTGGAGTAACTAATTGGTCTTCATAACAGCAGTGCACAAAACAAACAAAATACCACACTTGGTAAAAATCAGCATATGGATGGGGAACTGACTGATAAATTCTTCAGTACTATGTGACATGGAAAGTAGTTATAACGAACTGCTGCAAAGAATGAATTATTTTCTATTTCCTTAAGCATCATCTAGATGTCCAGTGACAAACTGCAATTCTAAACATGCAAATTCTTCATCCACAGGTTTGTTCAGGACAACAAAAAAAAGAGCACCTTCTTTATTTTCTTTCCCTCTGAATTTCCTTCTTCCCCTTATAAGATGATGGCACATTAATTCCTACTTCAGACAACTGATGTTGTCTCATTGCCAGAAAAGGCAGCACAAGCTACTATGTAATGCCAGTTCAGCAGAATGGTATTGGAAGATGTGCTGAGCAAAGAAAAAGCATCTCCCTGTTGAATACGAATAGCAGGAAAGCATTTTCTCCCCCTAGTAATTAAAATATTGGCATACAAGCATACATACCTGTCAAATGTAACTCCTTTTCCTACAAATACCAATGGAGAGTCATCTGCATTGGCACCCCCTAAATAGTGAATCTCCAGAAAGATGGGAGGTTCAGCTGAACCCTTAGCTACACTCAAGAATGCTCCCATCTCTTGTGTTGTTATCCAAGACTCCGGTCTGGAATAGAAACACATATTAGTTTTGTTTTTTATTTTTTCAACTGAACACTTTGACCAAGGTGATTTTTTAAAGAGTTCATGATTCTTGAAGGTTTGTACACAAACTATTTCATTTTAGTTAGTTATTTTGGAAACTGTAGTTTAAATCCAACCACTACTACATTTCTTGGTGAAGCAGAAAAACACTTCCTCAAAGTTGCTCTTTGATATTTGTTTTGTCTTGTTTAAAAAAGCCCAACAAAACAACAGCTTGTCTACAATTTCTTCGTCAGAAACACTGATCTTTCACTTTCCGTGAGGCTCTAGATGCTAAAGGTATGTGAAGTAACAATATTGCAGCAGGTTATATTTAGCTTTCTGCTAGCAAGATTTCCCCCAGTCTTTTGCTTGTCAACAAAACAGCCTCCAACACTTGCACAACCAGTAAGCCCATTTCCACTACAGAGCAGAAATTCAGAAAAAAGGTTCAGGGGCAAGAAACACCAGCTGTGCAAATTCACTTGTAAGGGCTTTTATGGCTCCATCTCACATTTTTAAAAACTATTAAAAAAATCCCAAGAGTAACAGCAATAAATAGAAGATGTTTTATTACCACATCCACACAAAAAATGCAAAGGTATGTAAAAAACCCACTTGGGAAGAAAACAAAAAGTACTTAATATCAGCCCTCTATTCACTGAGGCTTCTTTTCACAGCACATGTGTTAATTAAGCAGTAATTGACTGTATGACTAATTGCCAGTTAATGATTTTACTGCATCACAGTATCTTGCTTCCTCTGCAAACCAGCAGATCACTTAATCCTTGACAACAGCCTGCAGTCTGGGCACCCCTCATACCTTTTCCCCAAACACTTCCCCTGCTTTTGTCATTTGCAGTAGCAAAGGGAAAATGAGATTTGAATAACTTCAGATTTGAATAACCTGGAAGGTATCTTATCTTACTGTTATGGTCCTCTACCCTACAGAGGAATCACTTCCATGGAATTTACCTTATGTGGACCTTTACATTGCTGAAACTTCTGAGTTTCTGTTCAATATGTTCAGCAAATTTGATTGGAGTTATATAATTAGCTGGAGCCTCCATAAGGTACCGAGCGAGGTTCTGCCCCTCAGCGTAGATCACACCTTTCTGCCAGGCTTCACTTTCAGCACTAAACAACAACACACAATCATGAGGATTACAGACATTTGCAAAAGTAAGATGTTGTCAGCAATCACATATTGTCTTTCTTAAAATGCAGTATCATTGATCTGGAGCAATTAAGAGTATCACAGTTATCTTACTACAAGGACTCTAGTCTAGTAACTCATCTCTCCTTCTACTCAGTGCCAAATACTATAGAGAAAGCTAGGAGAATCCAAGAGTAGACAGATGTAAAATTATCTATCCAATTCATTAGGTCTTATCCTAATCCTTACTAATCAAAGATTGGCTTAAATCCTTAAACACAAGGTTTAATACCCCTTTTGAAGTTTGTAATCAACTTTTAACAGCCTTCAAAGTTTTTATTTACCATATAAAGTCTCCGAATCTGTTCTTTCCTTTACTGAAATATGATTGTGCAGTAAAAGTGGAATTTGGATCTCATTTCCCAATGCACTCAAGGCACTTCACTAACAAATGACAGGGCAAACATTCACAGAGCTGCCTGTGTAGGAAATGGGGAAGTCTCTCTGGTTACTTTGCCAGACAACCAGTACAAAACCTTTCATTTTACTGAGACCACTTATTTGCTTTATAAGTTAGCACAAAGCAAGGCATTGAACTGGATTTTGCCTCTAAAAAGAGCAGGACAATGATAGAGGAATGCAGGAGGAATACAGAAATATTGCCTGGATATGGAAGGATGTAATTAAGAAGCCAAATAGCTGACACTGAAACTGGCAAGAAGTGGGAAAGGTACCTAGAGGACTTCAACAGGTACACCATCAGCAAAAGGCAGAGCAGGAATAACACTGTTCACTTGCTAAATGGTGCAGGCAACCTACTGAACACTGAAAAGACTGAAGTCCTCAATGCTGGCTTTGCACCAGCCTTAATAATTATAAAGGTCTGCTTCCAGATTCCCCAGTTCTTTGTGCTCAGCAGCAGAGTTTGAGGAAGAAGGGCACGCCCCATGACAGGAAGAGAGACTTAGGACTTAGCTTAAGCATGATAGACATACACAAGTCCCTGGCAACAGGCAACACATATCTGAGGATTCTGAGGGAATTGGCTGGCATCACTGCAAACCTGGGCTCTTTCAGCTTGAAAGGTGTAACTGAATGCAATCCCTGATGACTGAAAAGGATAAATACACGTCTTTAAAAATGCCAAGGAGGATATAGGGAACTACAAGCCAGTTATCCTAGACTAATTCCTTAGAAGCTTGCAGAGTAATTTCAAAGTAATTTTGAAAGCCATTTCTAGGTGTATGAATTAAAAAATGGTCACCAGGAACCATCATTTTAGATTTGGGGTAAATTCCTGACCAACTTAACTGAATTCTGTGATGAGAGGGTTTGTCACAGAGGACCACAGTGGATGTAATAGATCTTAAAGGTCTTTTCCAGCCTAAACGGTTCTGTGATTTTTCTTGACTTTAGCTAGGTTTTCACATAGAATCCTTGCAGACAAATTGAGAAAACACAAACTGAAGCAGGAGTGTGTCTGAATACAGACACATCTCAGAGCTGCAGACTAACAGTAACAGACAACAATCTCAAGATTCAACAAGGAAAAATGCAATAGGATACAAAGGAAAAAAAATCACTGGGAGTGTAGTTAAGCACTAGAACATATGGTCTAGTGAGGTTGTACAATTTTCAACTCAGGAGATACTAAAATGTGGACTAAACAAAGGCCTGATCAACCTTGACCAAGCTTTAATACTGTATGTAATGTCCAGGTTATCCCTAATCCAAGTTGGAGTTGGACTGAATGACCTCCAGAAGTCTTTTCCAACCTAAATTACTATATAAAACATTACTTCCATAATTGGTCATATGACCATCTATGTTTTCAGGAAATGTTTATTTAATACAAATTTAATCAAATTCAAATACAAATTTCTAAACTATCTGCCACACTACAAAATAGGAAGAGTGTTTATTTTACATATAACTTATCGAGACATGCTTAATCAAGAGGCTTCCACTTTATTTCACTAACTTCTTTGTCCCTCTTTGAAGTATGTACAGGAAATACCTCTTCCCTGCATGTCAGAATATCCTACACAAAACATCCAAAGTCCTCTCCGATAATTTTTCTGTTCTGAAACCAAAAGCTTTGGTTCTACTTTCTGTGCTCAGTAGGTGATGTCTATTTAGAGACCAGAAGAACCCAGGCTTATCTTCTTGCTTTATACTCTGTGAATGAAAATATAGCAAATGAACTATGTAAAATATATCCATAGTGCATTGATGTGGTGTCAGTTACCAATTCCTGATTCTCCAAAGGATTTATCCATTTATGGAGTTTGAAATACCTCTCCTCCACTATTCTGGCACACAATACCAACAGAAGTCCTAGTATATCATAACTTCTCTTCAGGTAGCTTTTATTTTTATCCTGGTCCTTCTTTTCTATGAAGAAGCATTTATTTACCCTTAACCTCTGAATATGGCATTGAAACACATAGAACAAACACTATAAATATACTTGAGATGTAAAATACTTCAGGAAATTCAAATGAGTAGGAGTTAAGAAGAGTACTGTTGCTAGCTCTATTCTTTCAGTTTTGTTTTTCTCATGCACAGGCATGCCATGCACACAGTTTTATAAATAAGCAAACAGATGGATAAATAGGCAAGCTTTCCTTTGCCATCACCTTCCATGAAGCTGAGGAGTAACTACAGGCTTCTTTTTTTGCTTCAGCTCATTATATTCATGCAATCCAAGGACAGCACCTTCTGCAGCTGCTTGTGCATCTCCACAGGGGTCTACTTCCACACAAGGGATCTCCAGGTCCTGGATCTGCCTGCAGCCAACTGAAAAATACCAAGAAAAAGACCAGCTATTACACAGAACAGCAAAACAGGTGTCTGAGGTGATCAATGGGACATTGCAAGGAAAAAATAATTTTAACTCAAGATATCCGAGTTTAAGTCAGTGAAAAGAGATCATGCAGTAGAAGAATTAAAAATGCTAATGATCATATACTGGCAAATTCTTACTAAAAATATCAGTTGATGAATTATAATTATTAAAATGTTTTGCAAGAATAAAAAAGGAAAGATCACAGTTGTTCTCCCTCCTTAAAGCTCATTCTATAGCAAAGCAAGGCTCTATTATTCTGGAGTGCTATAAATTATAACTATCTACATGTATCAGAAATCTGTCATATTTTATCTTTTTGCAAAGAATATGACTGTTCTATTCTTTCAGATTTGTTTATATACCTTTTTATAAACAATGTATTCCATAAATTCTGTTTTGTTCTTTTGTACGTTTTGTTAAAAAGTAATTTAACAATGTTTTATGTCAGCTACAAGTGAACATTAACTAGCAATGTTAATGGCAGCTACAGGCTAGCATTTTGGACATAGAGCTGTCATCCAATCACAGACTACAAAGTCTTCAGTGAGAACTCTAAATTCTTATTTACACACTTAGATGCAGCAGTGATCCTTGATTAAGATAAGCCTTCTTCTGTCTTTGACAGATAACATACTGAACCATAGTGAAAGACACTAGTTTATAACACCAATACCTCAGTTATGAAGTAAGTGGCAGAAGTAAATATATGTGCCGATTTAAGTACGGAGTGACCGTAAAGTGAATTGGTGATGCTCCCCGGCTCCAAAATACTAATTAGACAAGTGCCTTTTCAATATCACACTGTTTAGGAAAGTTATTTGATATAAATAACTGCAGTTACCTGTTCAGATTTGATTTACATTCTTGATAATTCCTTGCTCACTAAGGAAAAATTTACATGAGTATCAGTGACAAGTAAAAGCATTTACCAAACCATGCAGTCAGTTGCACATTTCAAAACAAAGGCATACCTAGGCTTGGTCTTCAAAAATGGAACATGCTGCAGAACTGCAACTGCTTTACAGAAAAAATGATTAAAACTTTAAAAAAAATAGTTAACCTGCAACAGCTGTACGAATATTTTCTTTGCCTTCATTCCAGTTTTCTTGTTCATTTATTCCAGCATTCTTCTTACCCAAGCCAACTACCACCACACTTGGAAAGTCCTAGATGAAGCCAACACACAAATGGATTCACTTTCCTCATTGTTAGAGCCACAGCAGAGTTGTTAAAAAGACTTTACTTTCCAAATCAAACCAAGTATAGCATTTAAATACATGCAGTACTTTTTCTATGTCAGGCACTTTTCATTAAGACTGCCTGCATGGTGCTGCTGTCCTGTGCTCCCAATCATTTGCCACAGGCATGCAGTCAGTTATTCTGTTGTCCAGCTAATAATCATGTGTGTTGCACATAGCAGACAGGGCTTTATGCTCAACACATGAAAATCTGATACTCCCCAAGGGCAAGCCTAAGAGTCCCTGGAAAGCAGATCCAGCTTTCAAGGTGTTAAGAAAGGTCAGAACTTATCTGGAGAATTGTAACCTTTTTTGGCACAGTAATACATTCAAAAAAATAAAATCACTTCAAAATCTCAATGTGTTAGCTTATCTCAGGAGCTCTGCTGGCAGGATTTGTCAGGTAGCAAACAAAAGCTGCACAAAGGTACACCTCTCCAGAACTCAGGAAAACAACACACTACATGCTTGCCTTATAAGCCTCATGCAAGTGGAAGGGAAAAAAGAAGCAATGAGGATTAAAGGAGCCTTTTAAGAGTGAAGTCAAATTTGTATAAAACTCAAAGCTATGTATGTAAACATATATAATGTTCCTATAGGTCTTAGGACAAAATTAAGTTAGTCTTAAAGCTTTCCCTACCATCTCTGTAAGCCTCTAACAACCAGCTTTCATACTGCTACACTGTAGTAAAGTCTTTTAGTCCACAAAAGGCTTGAACTTGTGTTAGCTTTCCAGGAAATCAGTTATACCAGTTAACATTCTCCTGTCATCTTTTGCAGAGGTTTGCTACTCACTTCAGAGCCCATCCTGTATGCAGAACTGGGATAATGGGACCTTCAGTGCACTCAACTTCCATGAAATTTCTGAGAGCCTTTATACCAAGTCCGGTGTCACCTGCATGGGGTGTCCGCACAGGAATTTACACATGGTAGGCAATTCTCACTACAAATGGATTTATTTCAGATTATTTAAATAGCCTTAATGTAAGATTCAGTGACTTAGACAGGAACAGCTAGTGTCACATCACATGCCTGCCTAGGCCTTAGCTAGGACTCCAAAAGAGCACAAATCATTCCACACTGATCAGCTTCACATATGTATGTTAGGTCTACCCTGGCTTTTGAAATAGCACCAAAAGCCTGACTTTTGAGCAGATGAATCCTCATCTCATACTCTTGTGATCTATCATGTCTGTGCAGATAAAAGTCCTGCTTGAAGAACAGTCCCGTATCTTGTTTTCAGAGGTTTCAAGCACCTGAAGCCTGTGAAGGGACCACCTTGTGTTAGAATGGTCAGGTCTGGAAGGTCTTTGCACCTATCAGTAACTCCACACACACTCACCCCTCCTGCACACAGGAGGCATGGAAGTCAGATCCAAAACTGCCATGGTTTAGCTCATTCAGGAGCAGTTATTCAGAGTACAGCACTTTTGGAGCAGACTTGTTCACATCCTCTCCATTTGCAGCACAGTGGAGGGAGTGCAGGACTGTGCAAAAGGCTGTGCAAGCATAGGTAGTGCAGAACAGGAGATGAAATAGTCAAGAAGAGGGAAGAAGAGCAGGCCAATTATACAAGCACAGCAGTGAATGCAGTGTAAAATTAGATATAAGGACAAACTTCACACATCAGCCAACTAGCACACAAAACCACAAAGTTCATACCTGATGCAAACCATGAAATATACGTGTTTTGCCTTTCTTCAAAGGTGGCCCACATCTAGGACACAAAAAGATTCTTTCAATACAGAAGGCCTTACTTGTGATACATGCAGTTACAGCACTACATTTACTCCACCACCACAC
Organism: Trochalopteron elliotii; assembly: GCA_024734555.1. Classification (NCBI taxonomy): domain Eukaryota; kingdom Metazoa; phylum Chordata; class Aves; order Passeriformes; family Leiothrichidae; genus Trochalopteron; species Trochalopteron elliotii. The sequence continues at coordinate 2,583,476 of JANPWX010000413.1, forward strand.
AGTGTGCCACACATGCACTGGGATGCTTGGCTCTGTACTGATTCAGAGCAGATGACGGGTCACATGAAATTTCTGCATGTTCAAATTTTTGCTCAGTGGTTGGTTTTATCATGGGAGCTCCCCTCCAAACTGTTGAAGCAAATACCAGCCTGACAGTGATATGGACACAGGCAGTAATAATAATAAAAAAGATAATTCCTACTGGTATTTGTAGGTACTTTAGTCCATTTCAGAAGCTTATCACACACTTACAGGGACAGAAGCGCTCTCAGCTTTCCAGACACAAGCTTATCAAAAGCATCTCCTGCACTAGTGAACTGAGCAGCACCATCCTTTTCACTAGAGTAGACTCCCAGAACAAGACCCTAGAAAAGGACAAGCGTTAATGTAAACCACACGAAATTTAGAGGCTCATCAGAGAGGCAGCGAGCACACTGTTCAAGCTATTGCTACATCTGTATGCATTTATCTCAGTTTTTGAATTTACCTAACGTTGATGCACAGAGTAACACTCCAGTAAATCAGGATCAACTACTACAACTACTTTAAAGTGCGAAAAAGAAATCAGATACAACATCACTGAACTTCCAACAATTCTGTCGATCACATAAAGACAAAAACTCTTTCAATTTTAAGTACAAAAGAGCTTCTCCCCGCCAGTGCGGACCTCCAGTCTTGTACACCCAAGAGGAGCAGAGAG
>JANPWX010000414.1:0-30156 GCA_024734555.1 Trochalopteron elliotii
AAAAAAAAATCTACATTATTTTAAATTCACCTTCCAGATGGAGGTACAATTGAATGTGAAGGATCTGTCGTATCAGCTCCTGAAAGTTAAAAGACAATATCTGAATTTCCTGTACTCCATTTACTTTAAACACAAATTGAAAACACTGTTACACTGATTTCACAAAGCAAAAGCCTGTTCACATTTTACAAGCATATTTTCTTTATTCACAGATAACAAAAGATATCTACGTACCTAGACACAAAATGCTTGCACCATTTAGAATCTTTTGAGGGAGAATGTGGGTAACTGATGATAGCTTTGAGATAAAGATTACTTGGGAGAAATAACAGGCAAAGCAAGTATTTAGATCATAAAGTTAAGTAGAATGATAGTGGAAATTTTTTATTGCAATTGTAATGAAATGTCTAGGGGTGGAAATTAGTGTAAAAATCTCCTGTTCACTTTAGTAGTCTTTATTGTTCTTAGGAAGAAACTGCACGTTGAATGTAATTTTGATAATAATTTTCAAATGTATGTTCACAGGACGAGGAGTGGGGAATGTCGTGGTTTAACGCAGCTTGGTTTTCAGCTAAAGAGAAAAATCCATCAGTTATGGAAGTGATTCTCTGGGAGGACTGCTGACAGCTTCCTCTGGACCCAACAGAATCAATCAGCTGGCTAGTTTTGAATACTGACACCCTGTTAAACCACTTAAGAAAGCTGAACATGCCTCTGTGAAATCACATTTAAAAACTCTTGTTCCCAGCCTTTGAACAGGTAATTGGTGCTTTGGCCAGGAAACTCGGATTGGCGAACCAAAACCACCACACTTAACTGGTGTTTCCACATGGTTAAACCAAAACTGCCACAGTCACTGAGCACACTGAAAACCTGCCTTGTATTTTTGATAGAACTGTGTTATTACCAGAATCTCCATCATATTCCTTCTCTAGTCCTCAACCTAAGCATAGGCAACACTAAATACTAATCAAGCATCAACTTCTGGCTCTTTCACCCAAGAAATTAAACTCTTCCTTTTTGACTACATTCCCTCAGAGACTGCTTCATCATTTTCACAAAACAAATCTTCACACTTATGCATTTAGCAAGTAAAGCAACATGATACCACAAAAGGAGCAGGAAAAGGGATTTCTCCTAAGCTGGAAGTGAATCTCTCTAAAGTTTTACAAAACTCACTCCAGCTCAGAATTCCTAATATATAGAGGCTTTCATAGGAACTACAACACCTAGCCACTTCAGAAGATTAAATTACTTTTTAAAATGAAATATAAATGCCAAAATCAGCTAGGTAGTGGAACACAAGCACGAGAAAGTCTCAGCATCTTCTAAAAACTGAAAGCAGTCCTTCATAAGTTCACTTCTCCTCCCCCTAGGATACTATACAATTCACATTAAATTTAAATTCAGTATAAGGACGAAGAATGAAACAGGATGAACTTGATCAAGACAAAGAATAAAACAGAATGAATTTCATCTCTAATGAGCTGCTCCTGGCAAAGGCATAAAGGAAAAGGTTACAGCTCCATAAGTAAGTAATCTCCATCTCACAGTCTAGAAGTCTCTGCACAGTTTGCCACTTTATTGACATGACCAAATGTTCTATGTATATTGCTATCTAAACTCAAATTACAATTTTTTCTGTTTAGTCTGAATAAGCATTAACTTACCTATGTTCTTTGGTACTAGGAAAGGCCTGTGTGGAAATATGGGAAGAAAGACTCAGTTTTAGCAAAGACATTGTTAATTACTTGGTAGTGTACATTACAGAGAGAATTCCTGTTTAAGAGAAACAGTCCGCAATGTATTTAATTAAAAATTACAATTAATTTTACTTAAATACAAAACCAAATTGGACAGAGCAGCACAAGAAAGACAGCAAATAACCTGCTGATACTAAATGAGATCCCTGATCTGTTTTCCAAAATCCTTTTCAGGGTGGGAACATCATAATTTGATGGATGTTTCAATGTGAGTCCGTCGGGCAAGCCCTGTACTGTCACAACAGACTGGTTCCTCTGAATCTCTTCATATGGCACAGGTACCATCGTTGACTTTCCTAAAGCTTTACCTAGGAAAAAAAAGAAAAAGAGAAGGTTGTTTTGATGTCAAGACTGCTAAAGTTAGCAAAAGGATGAGCCCCTCATAAAACTTTGTAACTTTGGGTAGGACTGGAGCAAAAGTAAAGTGTGGGTGCAAATCCTCTCAGAAAACCAAATACTGCTGGCACTAACATGCACTGTGCAATGATCTCAAACCACATTCCACAAAGCACATCAAGAAGAACCACTATATGTGGATTTTTTAGAAACGGCTACTAAAAGTTTCTAAAAATAGCAGTGCAATTGGAAGGATAAGATCATGCAGTTTTTTTCCTCCCAAATGGAATAAAAATTTAAAAATCCACAACCACTCTCCAGAAGAATTTACAGCACCCACCATAGCAAATGCTGAAGAAATCCTCCACAGACTTTCTGAGAGCCTCTAGCTCCTTAGTATCCACTGTCTGTCTGTTAACAGGTGGTGTAGTCTTCGTTTTCTGCAGTTCTGGAAGCCTGTCCTCTTCTGCAACACCTGGCAATTATTTATAAATATAAGACAAACATAAAATAAAATAGTAAGTTATTAGAAGTGCCTAGTCCCTCCACTTTAGACTAGAGATTCTCAAGAAGGAATCCTGCCAGGGAATTTTAAGAATTTACTTGTATTAGAAGCAAATGCATATATCTATGTACATAAGCAATGAGCAAGTTTAAATTTACACCAGAATTATTATATCCTCCCTACAATATTTGCAAATAGAACCCTCTGAAGAATATGAATGACAAATTAAGAGACATGTCCAAGGAGGCTTTTTTTGGCATGAAGAGGTAGATAACACTGTTAATCTCACAAGAGGATAATACAGTAAAAATAAAATGCTAAACTGCCAAGAAAAGAAGGACCAATAGAGTCACCAAGGAAAAGGTAAAATGCCAGTGTGAAGGGTCCCATAGCTCTCTAGGGCTGTGCACGACATCCTATGTAGCAGTTCTATTATGTCCCTGTTTATTTATTCTGTATGTGCTTCGCAAAACATTTCACAGAAGGGATCTGATTTTTGCCATGACAGGACATCTCTTTCAAAGACATTTTAAGTACAAAGCTCTTACTGCTGAATAAGAGGAGCTACAAACAAGCTATCATCACACAAAACAGAGAAGATTTCAGCCCTACATCTTGTTCTAGTCTCTGAGTAAAAGTCACTGCAAAAGGAGTGAAGCAGTAAGAACACTTCCAGTATTAAAAAGCAAACTGAAGCGATGGTTTTGGGTGGCAGCTTTCCTTTCTTATAATTCAATTCTTGCTAAGATTTACTGAGAATCATCCAGCAAAACCAGAGGCAAACAACAGACATATGCTTGCCTACCTGGAAGGGAAGGCAAGGGGGATCTGTGTTCCTTTGTGCAAGAGCATGATCAGTGCTGAAGCTGTGTCATGACTTCCCCACGAGCCAGCACAGCAGTAAGCCTGAAACACTGTGATGTGCATCACCAGGACTGCTGGCATCAGAATTCTACACTGACACAAGAAAACAAACATCAGTTTGAACAACTGATTACAAATGGGCTGTGAAATGAGCTGAAGCAGCAATGCTTTTAGTAAAACCACATTTATCATCTTAAAAACTCCTATCTCCATTTCCAAGAGTACCTCATCCTTCCTCTGCAGATCATACATCTGCTTCATGCCCTGGAAACCCACCTCCATGGGACATTTAGCTTGCCAGCTCTCCAGGCCTGAAACTTTTGCTTTTTCTGCAGTATGACAGAGCCTATCAGAACACGAAAAATAAAGCAAAACTGGGACATTGTTCTATACCTGCAACACACGTGCTTAATCAATGACAGATTTAGGATTTGCCTGTGGAGTTGGGATAAGATATCAGTTTCCATTTACAGCTACATCCAATGTAGTTTTTTGAGTGGGCATTTTTCCCATGTAAGAAACTGATTCACTGAAAATGCCTTTATTGCCAGCAGCCTCAGAAAGTGTACCCACACTTTCTAAAAATAATAAACAAACCAAAATTAAGATGACAACACTGCCCTCTTTATATGAAAATGAAAAGCAGACGAAAGAGAAATTTTCTTTCTCAACTAGAAGACAAACACTTATGGGATTTTATTACATGATTTTTATGCATTTTCTTAAGATCACATTATGCATCTGCCTCACTATTCCTTCCAACAAATGTTGGCCCATTTTAATCAACACTTACAAACAAGATTAAGTTTCAAACACAGCAAGATTTGTAACAGCCCTGCACAACTGATCCAACCTAGCAGGCATTCACTCCTCCTGCCACTACCAATGGACACACGAAGCCTTGGAGGTGACACAACTTCACAGGCTCTTTCAAAGCCCTTGCCACAATTACTGGAGCCCCGAGCAGGATTCAGGCTACATTTGGGAAGGGATGCCTAGGCCACATGCACCAAGATCTGGTGGGGAAGATGGATGAGGGGGCTGTATTTACAGGGTAAATGGCACACGAAGAGGGGGGGAATGGTTATGTGGTAAAAGAATAGCATTCTGCACAGTTGTGAGCATCCTGCAGATTTCGTTTTGCTACTCTCCTGGCTTCAGCAGGATTACAACTACACAATTCCCAACAACCCTCATCTTGCAATAAGAGTCAATATGTGCTTAAGTGTCTCTTATCTTCTTTGACTGTTCAGGTGTTTTGGTTCTAAAGAATATCCTTCCCTCCAGGCCTGACAGTCCAGCATACCACTTAGCTGGAAAAGGAATCTCCCAGCTGTCCCCATTCCTACAAAACAGAAAGCTGTGTTGGCAGGAGGTAAGCTGCATTTCTCCTGCAGAACAGAGAATGCCCTGCTGGGTCACACCACAGACAAGCAACAAATCCAGCACTGTCCTCATCACACCAAAGAATAAGAAACAAAGAAATCAAGCTTTAGCAGAAAAACCATTTACTTAACTGAAACTTCCTCAAAAAAAGACCTGAAGATGAGATGCTGAACAAAGAAAAGCTGGCACAACTTGGTATCTGAAGCTGATAGAGCTCAGGACACCTCTAGCAAAAGAGCTGTCAGTCCCATGGCAGTTAAAGCATCGTAAAACATCAGAAGATTTTTCATCGGGTAGCATTCAATCTCTCACAGAGAGAAAAACAAGAAGTACTTTTAAGAATATGTGACCCCTGTGCAGGCACTCTGAGAGGCAACTTAAGAGCAACAACAATTTTGTGACACCACTCATATACATGTATTTCATTATTTGTGCTTAAGGAAAATAACTGCAATGAAAGAGGGAAAGTAAGTGGGTGCACAGCTAAAAACATTTTGCTTTGGTTATAATGTTATTCACCCAATTCATCTGTGAGCTCCTTAAGGCCTCAAATTTATATCCTCAAATTTATAAAAAAAGTCATTTTGTAGTTATCAAAGGATCACTTGTGTGGGCCTGAGAGATTTTAGCCTGTTAGCAGCTGCTAACCTTTTCCCAAGGAAAAGTTTCTCAAGAAAGATTTTTCTCAAAACAACCTTGGTAAACAGCTATCCTTTCTCAAAACAATCTTTGTTCAGCTGGGGTTTGCTGTTTCTCTAGTTTAACCAATGGGATTAGAGAGGTGTTGCTCCTATTCACCAATTATGTTAAGTCTGTATCAGAACACCTTATAAAAGGTAGTAAAAATTTAGACAATAAAGCCTTTTTTCTATGCTCTTTGCCTTCTGAAGATATTTGGAGTCTTTCGTGTCCTACAGCGACACACCTGAACCACACAAAAAGCAAATCACCTGAGGCAGAATTTAGGAGGCACAAAATTTCAAAAATACTGACTATCTACAGTAATTTTCTGTTTGTTGTCAACCCTGAGGGAACAAGATGTGTGGCTTCCATGGAAATGGGACTGAATTTTCCCCGCAGGTTTTTAAACTGTCCGTTAACTTCACACCCCTTAGCTGGCTTGGCAGAGACAGAACATCACAGGTTTGTGGCAATCAAGCCAGGCAACCTGGCTGTACAAGTTACCCAGCTCTGAAATGACTCATGAAAAACAGCAGGGAGCTCTGAGCTAGGCAGGGCATGGCTAGAGCTAAGGGTGCTGGAAAGAAAAGGGATCCGAACTGGCACACTGCATGTAAGAGTCTCTGTTCTTGACACATCTACAGGGAAGGGAGGCAGATGATGGAAACAGAGGAAGCACCTCCAAGGAAGGGATGTGATACCAAAACCAGACAGAAAATGAACTTTCTAACATAATTTGAAGTATTAGAAAGCAAGCATTTTTTATTATAGCACTGGACACACTCAGAGGATAGCTCCTCTAATCAAATGCGTGTCCTAAAACTTTACAACAGGATATTTATTCCATCATGTTCATACATATGTATTACAATGCATTCCTAGATAATAACATCATTTTTCCTAGAACTAATTTGCACACATCTGCCTCCTCCTGGAAGTCTTTTTACACTCTTACAGGGTCATCTAAAGGGTTCTCTGGTGGTTGTACTCACTGATTGCCCTCAATGTTACAGATGACCTTGCCTTGAGTTTTTCTTTAAGCATTTCCTGTTGCTTCTTGTTATATAATTCAGTCCAAAAAGCCACTATGATCCTCATTATCTGTTTCCCCACTGGTTCCAGATGTGTTTAATACCTTGCATGGATACTTTCACATTCTTTTACCTCTTTTTGCCAGTCAGTCTTTAAGCTCTATCTAGCAACTTCAGGGGAACTGAAAGTTTCTATTCTCTGTGTTATCTACCAGAGACAAAATCACTTATGTCTAACTAGGTAGCCCAAGTTCTGAAAATACAAGTTTCTTTTTATTTTGAGAACTTGGGAAAAGGGGTGAACTGACTTGTAAATCAAGAGAAACTGCCAATAATGTAAAATTTCAGAAAAGTAGATTAATTCAACCCTTACACCATGAGAAAGGGCTTGCAAAGGAGACTATAAAAACGCATGGCTAGCTGAGCTGGCCATCATCCGCTTTAGGTAAAACCCTTTTATCAATCCAGGAACTTGGGAAAAAATAAGTGGTAAAAAAGGGAGAGTATAGCAGGTCATAAGGTACAGCTAAAACATAGGAAAATTCTTTCTATGTCTTTCACAAAGATCCACACTATTAATGCTGAATTCAGACAATAAACATATAATATGTGAAAAATATGCAGCACAAAAACTACATTATTTGCATTGCAAAAGTTAGGCAAAAGGGGATTGCAAGCTGAACCATTTAAATGAGCTGAAATGGAGACAACAATGGCAAAAAACCATCCAACTCCTGCAGTAAGATTATTTCTTTAGATTTTATTTTTATTACTTGCAACGGTTTGGTGAGTGCTAGGAATGTTATCTTTCAACTAATTCCTAAGCACGTGATTTATTAGGAATAAACTGGTCAAGTCTTTAAGTGTTGTTGATTTAACTCATAGAAGCATTTCTGCAAATACAAAATAGAAAGTGACTGAAACTTAATCCAAAAAAGTTTAGATTAACACAGTTCAGCTAATTTATCAAGCAGGTACAACTGCAACAGAAGAACTCCCCCAAAAGCTAGGGGTGGGGCAGAAGCAGATTTGAACTATGAACTACTGCTTCCAGTAAAGAGTACAATGTAAATAAGACGGAGAAAACACTATCCTAAAGTGTTGGTGGCAGACACAATGTAGAAAAGTGTCCCTACTTCCTAAAGTGTTGGTGGCAGACACAATGTAGAAAAGTGTCCCCACTTTCCCGCAGGACCATGTGAAGCTTCATGTTTTGTTCACAGAAACGCAGAATTAACTAGTTTGGAAAAGACCTTTGAGATCACTGAGGATTATTTTATTAAATAAACAAAGATATCCTTATATATCTTGCCCACAGCTCTCCCTATAAAAAAATGATAGGAAACTGTTCCCTAATTAGCCCCAAGTAGAGACAGGTAGGTTAGCATTAACACATCACTAAACAGGCAGGATGAAAACTCGCTCAGGTAATGTTTAAAGGACAAGAGAACAATCACATGATCCCTTCCACTAGAAGAGATGCCAGGTGTTAACTCCCAAGTGACAGACATGGCAGGAATAAACACATCATATCTTCCAGCACAGTAAGTCGGGGCAATGGTGAAAAGGCACAGTCAGAGCGGCCAGGAGCAGCCTGGTCTGGACACTGGGAGAAGCCTAAATTATTCCAAGTCATTTGTTGCAAAATGGGAGGTGAAAACTCAGGAACAAAACAGAGCCACAGCCGAGTAAGCTCCCATTAGCAGTGACTGGGAAGAGCCTGTTCGGCAGATACTCAGAAGAAATATTTAGCAGATACTGTTTTAGAGGGACCACTCCCAAATAGCTGCAAGGAAAACGGGCATGAAAGAGGTCAAGAGTTAAAGAGGTGTAAAACAGCTCTGAAGTGTCCTGACAGTCACAACTTTTTAAAATGCAACTATGCAATGACTTCCTTTTCTCCTGCTAGCATTCTGTAAAGTGTAACCCATTTTGAAGTGCACTGGAAGACCAAAGCTAAAGCAATCATCAGAGATAAAGTCCCCATCTGCATTTAAAATAGTAGCAGATCAGTGACATCCCTACATGCAAGTCCACCAGTGTTTTGCCAGTGTTAATCCTCTGCCTGGCTCTTACTGTTTTTCTTTGATTTATTATTTATGTCTACGATTTAATGATTCCTTTATCTTCCAAATTATTCTGTAGCTTCAGGAGCACAAAAACACAGAAGTCTGCTGGCCACAGACTACTTCTTTACTTGCCTGCAGATGATGGAGTACATCCAAGAGGAAACAGTAAATCAAATAAACATACTGAGGAGCCAAAACTTTCCCATAAAGGCTGTGGAGAACTGCATTCCATTCATTCTTCCTGAGCAGGAGGAATGGCTGTGTTCATTAAAAACACTCAGATTTTGAGCATTCCTGAAACTACAAGAAGTTCTCACAACCTGTGGCTGGGTGGACATGAAGGTACAGGTAAGAAGAATGAAAGACCCTGGCTAAAAGTCTCTAGCAGGACTTAAACTCCAACCCATACCAGCTGCACTGTTAAGATCAGTGTGGAAACCCAAGGCCATCAGAAGAAAAATGCAAGTTCCAAAAATAAAGGACCTATCCAAGATGAATCACCTACAGGTGCAAGATGACCCCATCTGAGGCAAGTGAGCATAAAGCCCTGGCACCACCAAATAAAAAGCAGCATGACTGGGAGACCTGCCAAAAGTTGCAGAACTAGCAGGATTAAGTTTCTTTGCAACCCACATACTAATGGTGCAGCAGCCAGTACCAGTGGAAATGCTAGCAGAGGGAACTGGGATTCTTGGAGAATTGTCTCTTTGGCAGATGGGATGGAACACATGGTGCTGGATAAGTATCTTTTAGTCCAGAACAGGTGACCAAAAAGGTGCTTCTGAGTCAGGAAGCTCTTCTAAAAGTTTCCTTCTGACAAGGAAATACAACCTGGGGAAAATAAGGCTTCCTCTGGGTTTTGGTGTTTCTTTGGTTGTCATATAAATTATCTCCAGCTCACATTCAAATGGGGATGAATGAATTCCACAGAGCCCAAGGGAAACTGCCAAGATGATGAACACATGAAGGGAAGAGCATTTTTCAGATATCCCAGGAGTAAGTCACCTGTTTAGGACAGCTGACAACCCACAACTTCACAGCAATCCAGAGATGACAATCCAAAGGCACTTCATCTTGCCAAGACAATGCAAGAGGAACTGAACACACAATACACTTTAGCAGGTGACAGAAACTAAAATGAAAAGGTACTGTTAGAGCAAGATGAATATGATCTTGATTGTTTACAGTGCACAAGTATCTACACTTGTCCATATGCTCAATATGAGCAGGTGCTCAAAGAACATGCTCTTTCTATATACAGTACAAATTTACACAGGCCTAGAATATCTGACACTGCAGGTTACCCAAGTCACATGTTCTGGATACAAACACATGCAGTTCTACACTGACTGAAACAGTCTATTTCACTGTAACATAGGGCTCACAGCCATCTTCATTAAGCAGAGCTCAGAAGAATACATTATCTGACTCAGTTTTAAATAATTAATGCCTGTTGACTGGTTTTTCAACACTTACTACACAATCATAGTAAAATTTTAAAAAGCATTGTTGTTATCATTATCTTAAGGTAACAAGGTAAATGAGCTATAGGCAGGGCTCCTCTTTGCCCTGCAGCAAGGCATTAGGGAACCCATGTGGGTGAAAGTCATCATGAATGAAAGCCACAGGAAAACAAACTCCAAACCAAGCTGCTTTCACTGAACCACTATTATTTTTATCATTTTTATACTGCTAGAAAGTGTACATGCGACTTCCTTCATAAGCCTCATATATACATTTCATCAGTTTAGCCCACTAAATTATGCTAATTAATTTTTAAAAAGCAGCAGGTTTGAAGCCTGAGCCCTACAAATTCTGAAAACTCTTCATACACTACTCAAGTTATACAAAGGAGCTGTGAAAAACATGGAAATAAAGACTGAGGATGTGCTGGCTTGCAGAGTCAGACATAACCAGACATGTGCTTAGTAACTAAATTTCTGTTTCCATATTTAAAGAAATATGAAGATACCCACAAGTGGAAAGGTGATTCTCAATCCTGTCAGCACAATGTGTTCCAGAGACTGATATAACAGATGAAATTTTAAAGGTTTAATTCTAACAGCAAGGTAAGAATCTCTTAGAAGCTTTATCAGTCCTAAAGTAACAAGAAGGACTCAACTCTCACTTGTTAAAAATACAAAGAACAGTGTCCTTCCTGGATTCTTACAAAACATCTACTAAAATCTCAACTACCACTGCCTATGGCTCACTTTCATACTTGTGCTGGTTTTGCATTGATTGACAGTTAGTCCATAGGGAAGGAGCCACCCATGGAAGTGATTTTTCTAAGAGAAGCTGCTAACAGTTTCCTCCATGCCTGACAAAACCAATCAGGGGCTACTTTTGAATACTGACACCTTGTTAAAGAAGCTGAACACGCCTCTGTGAACACACAGGTTAGAAATAGAACAAACCCTGGGAAAGCTCTCTTCTTCTTCCAGCCTGGGAACAGGTAACCAGATGGGAGGAGAATAAGGAGATGCCTTAGTCTTAGGCTGAAATTCTTTTGCAAGGCCATGGTGATGGACTTGATACACTAAAACATCCCTTTAATTCATGGAAACAGTATGGGGAGATGGAGTGTTCAAATTGCAGACATGAGCAAAAGCTTTTGTGCTGAAGCAAGTAGATGTTGAAGTAGCTGTGATCTCATGTGAAGCTTGAACAGAGAGAGAGATGAGAGTGAGGAAAGACCCTCTGCCCCCAGGGAAAGAAGACCTCTGTTCCTAGAGATGAAGATGATCTCAGAGATAGATGAAGAGAACTTTTGCTTTGAACAGCTCATCCTTGAAATAGTACCCATGAGTTTGACATGGCCATGAGCTGTGGGAAGGCTGCATAAGATGGGAGGGACTTCACGAATGCAGATTTCCAGGTGGCTGCTGTTTGTGAGAATTGAAGCCATGAGAGAACAGTTTTCTTGTGAAGTCTCCATGACATGGCAAAAGGGACTCCTCTCCCTAAGAGAAATGATGAAAGACTATTTTAGAGGTGGTCAACTGACCTATGTCCTAAGGTTTTGTCTCTGTACATTGTCAGTGCATAAAAAAAAGAAGGTTGTGGGGGGAGAAGAAGTGTTCTGGAAGTTTTATTCTGATCTTTTTTTTTTTCTTTTAGGTCTGTTAATAAAGTTTTGAGCCTGCTTTGCTCTCCTGTTAATTCTTATCCCACAAGAGAAAATGAGTAAGTAATTCTAGAGGGCACTTAACCCACCACATCACTTGGTGCGTTGGCCAGGAAACTCCAATTGGCAAACTAAAACCATTACAATACTGAACTGAAGGAACAAGGTACAAGGGGAAAAATGAACACTTCCAACCACTGTAGAAATAACACTCCAGAAAAGACCACTGTTACTGCTCATTTAATGTTCCTAAACAGCTAGATTTGCCATAGTCAATATAATTATAGCACGCAGCCATGAGAGACAGAATTTTGCTCCCAAAGTTACCAATATTATGCAATATACATTATGGAGCTTGTGACATACAAAAATAAAACATGAAACTTACAGTATTCTGTAAAATCCATCTTAATATCTTCCCTAGCGTTGACAAAGGCTTTTCCTTTCTCAGTTCCAACTACAAAAATATTTCTTGCATATATACCAATACAGGCAATTTCTGCCTTGGACTTGGCAAGTTCTTTACACTATAAAAAGAAAAACAAAAAGCAAAAGCTTTTGTTACCGTAGTTAAGATACAGTTAATAAAAATGTATGTGATATAATCTAAAACAATTACTATACTGTTGTCAGCATCCACTCTTCAGAAGGTACTGTGAGCAACATAAGATCAGCCAGTAGCAAAGCAAAATTTACACCTCTGGAATACTATTCATCAGAAATCTTAAAAGCATTGTAGATCCATTAGCAAAATTATATAGACTTGCATAGACAAAAACCAGAACACACTCTTGCCTTTCAACCACGTTGTACCTAACTAATCAACAAATATTTCCCATTCATCTGACAAAATAATTTTTAAAACAACCACATCACAACAAGAAACAAGATTACTGATAGCAAAATATGATACAGATACAACAATCCACCTTCCCTGCTGCCCAGGGGGATGCATTATACTGATATAATCCTGCAAATACCAGGACAGATTTATGATGCAGAAACTTAACTTCTATACATACCACTGACTCAAGTCCTGACATGAGAAAATTAACCACCACTCTGCTTTCCAAGGATTCCTCATCATGGATGGATGCTCCTGATGCAATAGTTTGTGCCATTTTCCTCCTGTAAAATAAAAGGAAAAAACCTTTTCAGATACATACAACAGTGCAAAAAAATGAAAGCCACTCTTATGCAAGCAAAGAAAAAAATAAATTCAAAATCCTATAGAGCACAGCTCACTACACACAAGCAACCAAACAAATAGGCAAATTAACAGGAGAAAGTGCTTGCTCTTCTAGTCTTTCATGCTTCCTGCTGTTTCATCCAAAGCTGCAGCTAAACATAAAATAAAATGATCAGGCCACAGACTATCTGTACCCAGAAAAATTCGTTTTAATTGATTAGCTGAATTTCCATTGATTTTTCCTTCTAAGCATGTTTACATTAACACAGCAACAAACATTGGCATTAACAAACAAATGGCAAATTGTAATTATGACAAGCATTAGAACAACCTTTTTGGAATTATAAATTCGTGCAATTAAAACATAGAAGGAAGTTATAGTAGATGATAGAATGTATATTTTCTATAACTCTGTGAGTGTAAAAAGTAACCTTAATTTTTGGACTGGGATGGGCGTTCACCAAATACTGAGACATGCTTTGTATACAAACTAACATCTCCATTTACACCAGAAAGGAGGGTGGCTTGCCAGGATGGAGCTCCTTGAGCTAATCAGATTTTGGGCACTCAGACTATCAACCCACCATCAACCCACCATCAACCCATCGACACCCATTTCGAGGGTGGACCCTGAATTTGACGACATCATCATCCCAAAAGAAGATTCCCGGAAAATCCTTTCAGACACAGCCCAGCACTGGGAAATCTGTTCAGGGTTCATCATCAAGTGAAAGACTGAGTTTGAATTTGAAAAACACAATACCTCTGCTGTTGGGAGGCACAAAATACAGTATAAGAACCCAAACTCAACTACCAGCAAATTGTGGAACAGTGCGAGATAGCAACAGCAACCTTGCTGTCAGTCGGCTGTTTCACCCAACATTCAAATGTTGTTCCCTGTGGCTGTTCCAGCTAGATTTAAAATGGAAAAATAAAATTTATTCTTTCTATCCGATTGGCTAGTTGATCATTTATAACATTGGTAACTATGATGGCCTAGCTCAAAACCATCACCACCCTGCCCCAAAATCTCAAATCTCACCCTGCCTCAAAGACTACACAGTATCAATAACCAGAATGTGACATGCTCATTTGCATATTTTTCACTTGTAGGATTAACTCAAAGCTAAGCAGTCTCAACTAAGGTGCTAAAATTAATAATTAAATTTCAGTTGTGACACAGAAAAAAACCCTTCTTTCTGCAGGTCATTCAGGAGGTTTTCAACATATTTAAGACATTATAGGTAAAAACCTCATAAAAGAAAGGCCTTGTAAAATCAGGCCTTATTACTTTGGCTAAGCTAAAAGGTAGCCTGGTAAGTTCCCATGAGAAACCTGTCAGCTTTCATGAGAATGGAATCCTGTAACAGTGGCAATCTGTGCTTATTCCCATGAGAAAAGATCTATAAGAATGAGAATCAGTTTGCATAACAATCTATTCTTGTGAGAAAACAGTTTGCATCTGTAAAAATAAGAAGTCTATCCTATGAAAATCCATAAAGAAAAACCACATAAACATATCTAGAAACAAAAAAGCTTGATGGACATGTACACTAGCCATTACTGACCACTGAACTGAGTTTCAATGATTTGCTGACCTATTAGATTCAAACACAGTGCCTTCTGATACCATATAAAAATGAGCTGTGTGCAATAAAGATCTGGCTGTTCTCACAAAGGAAAAAGTGTCTTTGTCCATCTCTATTGCAACAGACATAAATAATAATCAAGACTTGTTTATACTTCTGTCGGTAGAATTGTTTATACAAGACTGATATGAGAATGAAGTTTCAGCAGCTTCTAAGAGCACATTTTTCTACTGGAGTGTTGCAGCTTGTAATGTTTACACAAATCTAGAGCAATAACCTGACATGCCTGGAAAAAGCAAGAACTGGTAGGTAATTTAGCTGTAACAACTCCACATGCAAGTTAAGAAAAATCACCTCAACAGACAAGACATGTCAGATAAACAAGACATTTCACAGGTTGAGGAGACAGCTTGCTGCTCCTGTAGAAACTGGCCACACAATGTGGCTCAAGTTTTCAAAGGTGGCACGTATCCTATTAGATATGTAGACAAGTCAGAGTGCTGGCACTGAAACACATAATCACAGAATGATTCTATGCAGGTGCTTTATTGAAGAGCTCCGGGAATCAGGGGTACAGGGTACAAACCCAAATGTGACTCCAACATGGATTCGAAATGGACCTGTTTTTATACCCTTTTGTTACATAATAATAATACATAATATGTTAACTATTAAACTCATATTGTTCTATTGTATACATTGATCTTATCCAAGCATGAATTTTGTAAATATCGTTTTTCATGATTCTTGTTTAAGATAATAATCATATTCAATTACCAAACAATCCTTACAATTAACTATCATATCATTTATCATATGATGATTATGCAGGTGCAGTTTCACATGACCTAGTAAAGAAAAACCTAACCTTTGTTTTCAGGGCCTATGTGTTAACTACCAACCACAAAATCACACTCATCCTCCCCTCCCCTGATTTATTACCCAGGCAAAGTCACACTTGATTTGGTTAAGACAATAACATGAAAATATCATCCTGGCTACAGTAAAGCTAACATTCTGTTCCCAAGGCCTTGCTGTCCAGAAATCATTTTAACCCTATACTATCAAGGGCAGCACACTGCATGTGATAATGTGCTGACTTTGGGGGGAAAAAAAGACACTATATTGTTTCTAGGGCTTAGAGCACTTCAGGCAACAAACTGGATGGGAGAGGAAAAAACCCCAAAAGCCCAAATTATCAACATTGCAAACTCAAAACACATCTAGTAGCCTTCTGGCTCGCAGGCACAGGCCAGCAAACTGCATTTTGCATGAAGTGCATTCTGGATGAAGCAGCAGGGAGTGGCACAGCCAGCAGCTGTTGGAGGATGCCAATAACGAAGATGCTGAACAGTGGCACCTGCTACACTGAAGAGGAGGCAAAAAGGTCCTTCATCTGGGCTAAAAAAGGAGCCAACTTTGAGAGTGAATATAAAGGAACAACAACTGTTGTAATATGTTGATGGTTTCAGCAACTTGACAGAGGGCTGATGGGGATGGGAAGATGGAGGCTGATGGGGTTATCCTTCAGAGAAGAGAGGCATTGCTTGTGGAATATCACAGGTAAAAGGGAGATTATGACAATACATTAATAAATCTTTATTATGTATCAGAAGTCATGGGTCACTAGAGTTCTCAAGCACATCTTTGGAACTCCTTCAGGGTTGGGATGCTGACAGTGTAGGAGGCTAACAGCTGGCCTGAAGGCCTCACAGACACAAGTAACCCTGACCTTGACTGGATCAGCCTGTACTCATGAAAGAAAGGAAGTCAACACCTTTAAGGAAGAAAGCACTGAAAAGCAGAAGGACTTAACTGCAACGAACGGGTGCTGGCCATTCTCTGGTGAGCACATACACAGGCAGCTGTTGGCCAGTGAACTGGGTGGTAACAAGTTGCCAGCCAATTGGAATAGAATGTGCAATTTCTAAAAACCATATAAATGAGAGCTGTGAACAATGAGGATTGCTATCACTGCTTGAGTCTTGGACTGTTGTGTCTGTCTCTACTGCGACATCTGGTGACCCCAATGTGACGGGCAATAGCTGACAGCACGGAGAGCAGCAGAGATGGAGCCCAGTGGGGAAGGGCAGCATGGAGAGCTGCAAGCAGCATGGAGAGCCACAAAAGTCTGGACATGTAAGTAAGAAGGTGAACACTGGGGACAATGGGAGCTCAACTCTCAACCGAAAAAGAAGTTATAGGGAATGTATGCATCCTTGTGTTAGGCAAATGAGGGATAAAACCCCCTTGCAGGCCCTTAAGAGGATATTTTTACCATGCAACCAGTATCAGTTACTATCTCAGCATACAATCCTGTCACCTTTTGGAAACATATTAAATTAATGGAAGTTACAAGTGGGGATTTTGAAGGCGCTGAACAAATTTCTATACCTATGCCCCTGCTGCCCTTGGGTGGCCAAGAGCCTGCAAGCAGATGATTGGAGCATTTCTGGTGCTGCTAAACAACAGGACTGCACCCAATACACATGTCCCCTTTGAATGGCAAGTCCTCTCTGAGTTACGCCAACTAGCCACCAAACGTGGACTTGGGTCTCTGGCCATAGTCAACATATTACAGTTTCTAGCTGCCAATGAAAAGACTCTCTTTGATATCAAGCAAATAGCACAGCTGCTCTGTACCCCAACTGAATACATGATGTTTTAATCCACCTGGCAGCGGTATGTGGAAGAGCAAGGGCTGCGTAATTTAGAGCTGCCGCAGCAAGATCCATGCTTTGGGGTAGGAGTTCCTCACTTCTGGGACTGCCTTCCATAGATAATCCACAGTTGGAAGCACACCTAAATTCCTTCACATTAGCACAAGCAAGAGATTTAGGAATGCAGGCCATGCTGAAAGTTCCAAACATGGGAACATTAACTCAGAGATATGCAACAATTAAGCAGGGCCCCAAAGAGCCTTACACGCAATTTATAGAATGATTATAAGATGCAATGGAAAAGCAAATAGTAAAAAACTATGTAAAAAATCAGCTGATACTGCAATTGGCATGGGATAATGCAAATGATGACTGCAGTAGAGCTATAGACCTATTATGAAAAGAAAATCCATCCTTAGATGAAATGATTGATGCATATTCTCAAGCTGGAACTGAATCATACAACATGGC
The DNA here is from genome assembly GCA_024734555.1 of Trochalopteron elliotii. Taxonomy (NCBI): domain Eukaryota; kingdom Metazoa; phylum Chordata; class Aves; order Passeriformes; family Leiothrichidae; genus Trochalopteron; species Trochalopteron elliotii. Next base: position 17,672 of record JANPWX010000414.1, read on the forward strand.
TTTGTTAGCTAATTCCTTTGCAGCTGCTGTGAGGTTTGTCGTGCCATCACTACGGATGTGGGCAACAAGATCACATGAAAGCAAATTGTCCCTGCAAGTCCAACTCATTGAGGACACACCAAAAACAAAGAACTGCCTATAGTAGGAAACTGTAATCAATGCGGAGAACCAGGTCACTTTGCCAAACAATGCAAGTCCAAATTCCACATTAATGGGCAGCCTCTCAGTGAGCAGGGAAATGGGAACAAGAGCGTGAAGGGGAATCACACGCAGACACAGGCACCTTCCCGTCTCCCAGTGCAAGGCTATGTGACCAGCTCACAAGGAGAACAAGAGGATCAGCTGGCATGGATGTTACCACCACTGACACAACAACTATAGACTCATTAGACGTGCATAAGTTCCCCTTACTTGGGAGAACCTATTGGGAGAGGGTTGAGTGCACTATTATTAGGAAGATCAAGTGCAATGTTGCAAGGTATCTTTGTTCACCCTGGTGTTATAGATGTGGACTGTATGGGACAGACATGTGCCATGGTATCAACATCTACTCCTCCTGTGACCATTCCAGCTAAAAGTCACATTGCTCAACTTACACCTTTTATGTCTTGGGTCCCTAAAATAGATTCAAAGCTGCAAGGAGACTGAGGCTCTGGATTGACAGGAGAACCTTAAGTATACTGGACTCAGGTCATATCTGATCAAAGACCAAAGATGGTTTGTACTCCCACAATGCCTCAGGCAAATCCACTTCACATCAAGGTTAGTGGGATGATAGATACTGAAGCAGATGTTACTGTCACATCTGCTAACACATGGCCTCAATCACGGCCTCCCATAGCTGTAGGATCTGTTGTTGCTGGCCTCGGAGGTACCACACAAAGTTACTTTAGTAGACTGTGTTAGTTAAAAATCCAGATGGACAGACAGCTATGATCTGTCCCTGTTACTGCTACACCACTCAGCCTACGGAGAAGGGATATCTTGTCAGCGTGGGGAGTTCAGGTGGAAATGGATTTTTAATGGAGGCCACTGTGCTGAAGGGCATAAAGCATCCTACATTAGCCTTAAAGTGGCTTACTGAACGACCTGTGTGGGTTGATCAGTGGCCCCTTGAAAAAGAAAAACTAAATACCCTGAAATTGGTAATTCAAGAACAATTAAATCAAGGACATATTGAGCCATCAACAAGTCCATGGAACACTCCTGTGTTTGTGATTAAAAAGAAATCAGGTAAATAGAGGTTACTCCATGTGCTCCATGTACTACATTAAGAAAAATTAATGCAGTTATGCAAAGTATGGGTTCTTTACAGCCTGGGATGCCATCCCCAACTATGATACCTGTTACCTGGGACATTTGGATTGTCAACTTGAAATATTGTTTTATCACTGTTCCTTTACATACTGGATGATATCCCAAGGTTTGCATTTAATCAATCTATCAAGCCCTCTATCAATCATGCAGCACCTGTCGAATGCTATCAATGGAAAGTGCTGCCACAGGGTATGAAAAATAGTCCAACAGTTTGTCAATGGTATGTTGCACAGGCACTCTCAATAGTGAGAGAACAATTCCCAGGAGCATAATGTTACCATTAAATGGATGACATTTTGATAGCAACCCCAACCAAGGAGGGCTTTTTGCAGATTCAGTCAAGATTGATGTGAGCACTGCAAGTTTGGGTTGCAAATTGCACCAGAAAAGGAGCAGCAGCAACTCCCATGGAAGTACCTTGGAGTTAAAGTACTAGATCAAACAATACAGCCACAAACAACACAATTTCCAACTAAGGTTCAAACATTGAATGATGCACAAAAACTTTTGGGTATCATCAACTGGGTATGGCCCTATTTAGGGTAAAGCACCCCACAACTACCACTCTTGTTCAATATTCTTAAAGGTGACCTTTAAGTTAACTCAAGGTTAACTTGGAGAAGTTACTCCAAGGACATTAACTCTGGAAGCAAAAACTGCACTTGAAACAGTAGAGTGGGCCATAACAAACTGACAAGTTCATCAGATATGTCCTGAAGTTTGTATTACAGTGTTTATTGTTATCACTGATTTACACCCTATGGTATCATTGGTCAGTGGGACAGTCAGTGGTCTGACCCACTATACGTTTTAGAATGGATCTTTTTGCCATTGTTAAGCATGCCCATGGAACTTGGAAGTGCATCCTCAAAAAACAAAAAGGTGAATGTGTGGTGAAACCCCACAGAGTAGGGTGGCCAAAGCTCTGTATACACTGAAGCATCCTGTGATATTGCCAAACTCCCAAAACCCTGTTAAGCCATTTTTTGTCACTGCAATCCTTGAGTGACATCCAAATGCCCAAGCTTGAAGTACTGGTATGGGACCTCATTACCAACAAGCAGGAAGGTCTTTGGGGCCTTGTCACTTGGGGGCATGGGCATGCTTGTATATCTACCAACCCCAGCATTTGATGGGTACCTTCCCCATCTGTGCACCTGCTCTATGTTCTGCTCTGGATCACAACCAGCAATGCCTCCCTGATGGTCCACCAGCCACCACTGTGCAACAGTAACGATGTTTGGGTATTGTTGTTCCATACATTGAATCAGACGTGATTTTGTGCGTCTATGGCAGAATCAAAACATCCTTTTTGCATCTGCTTAGTGGGAGTACCCTTGAATGGCATACAAAGTATACAAGTAATACAAAATGCTGTCAAAATGCAACACTCTTCCCCCAGAACAGCTGTAATACCACAAGCTGCTGTATGGAACTATGGGATCTTTGGGATGACAATTCATCTGTTGCTTCACTTAAACCCCAAGAGCTAGATATTTTAGGGATATTATCAGCAGAGGGATGTATATTTTTTATACACCAGGACATGATATGTGAAACCAAATTGAAACAGGAAAGCAAAATATCCCTGACAGTTTCTGAATTAAATACATTGGCTTCTTCTGTAGCAAAAGAGATAAATGAAACTCTCTTCATTTTGAGTGCTTTGGCTGTAGATGTAGACAGTGAAAGACATGCTACCTTGCGAAATCATGCTGCTATTGATTTTCTTTTGTTAGCTCATGGACATATGCTGCAGTGCGTGATTGAGGTCTTTAAATTTGTATTTGTATTTTGTTTATTTGTCTGTACTTGGTCTGTTCCTTCCAAAATACCCACACCCCTGTACCCCTGATCACACCTGGTATCACCCTGTCCTGGACTCACCCCTTTCCTTCCCCCATTGGTCCAAAGTGTGCCCCACTCAGGTGCCACCTGGTAAGAGGAGGGCACAATCAGAGTTCTGGCTGTTCTGGCACATGCTCTGGCAAGTGCACTCCCAGCACATGGAGCTGGACTGAAATAAACACCTTTTCCAACCCAAGCCAGGCCCACTCCTTCTTCCAGCTGTATCCACACAGCCAGCAGATTTGGAGGACCCACGAACTGTTTTGGGTTGGTCTGGGGAACTGCTTTGGTCGGTAAGCAGCCCCCACGGAGATACCAACCCTCAGACATAGTTGTGGAAAATTTGATGGCATGTGTTGTATGAAAGATTTTCTGGGATAGATTACTGGAAGGGTTAGGTTCATCAAGCTGGGTAAAGAACCTCAGTCAAACAGGGCTTATCATTTTTGCATTATCCCAATTATTTCACTCATTTGGTTTGTTATCCTGTCTGCAAAGGACCCTACAGAGGACAACAGAAACTGCCTTTGTAATAAAAAAAACGTGGGAACAGTGATGGCTAACAGCTGACCTGAAGGCCCCACAGACACAAGTAACCCTGACCTTGACTGGATCAGCCTGTACCCATGAAAGAAAGGAAGTAAACAGTTTTAGGGAAGAAGGCACTGAAAAGCAGAAGGACTTAACTGCAAGGAACAGGTGCCAGCCAATCTTTGGAGAGCACATATGTAGGCAGTTGCTGGCCAGTGAACTGGGTGGTAACAAGTTGCTAGCCAATTGGAATTGAATGTGCAATTTTTGAAAACCATATAAATGTGAGCTGTGAACAATGAAGATCGCTATTGCCGCTTGAGCCTTGGACTGCCGTGTCTGTGGTTTCTGGCTTGCTCAAGGTGGAAGCTTTGCTTATGAGGAGGTTGTTTCCCTTGAGTTTTTCTGGGCTTGCAACAGTAGCAACTCAGATGAACTGCACTGAGAAATCAGAAACAATTTCCGAGTGGATTTTGCAATACCTGTCAGCAGCATGAACCTAAGCTGATCCAAGGTCAGGCACTGCTATTCAGTGTGGAGAGTCAGTTCTCCCCCTACCATCAGAGCAGGGACCTGAGGCAGCAGAACCAACACTGGCAGAGTCCAGCAGGTTTATTGAGCAGCAGCACACACTGATCTCACACACCCCAGCAATTCTTATCTGCCACTAGAACTCCTCTGTAAGCTCTCACCTTTCCTGGAGGGTTTGTCACCATCCTTTCTCTTTGTCTCCCAGATCACAGAGTCACCTGTGAAGGCTACCTTCTTGGGGGAGAGTCAAACACCATTTTCCCTTTGTCTCCCTACACGTGGTCACCTGTGGCAGGTACCATCTGGGAAAGGGTATTTCTGCCACTTTGGGTGTCTCTTTGTTCCCCAGGAGTTAGTGACATTTAGCAATTTTGTAGCTAATGATTATTTACTGGGGTTTTTTTGCCTGTTGCTTGTTAGTACACTGTTGTTTTTTCAATTATCTCTGTTCATATTCATTTTCTCCTTATTGGTAAAAGGGATTCATTGAAACTAAGCAGAGGTAACTCATTTAGAGTGTCTACCTCTTAAAATTGTCTTGAACCAAGACACCAGGACAGCACAGCTCCATGCCATCTGACAGTGACTTGGAAAAACAAATACCATCACTCTCAGTGTCCATCCTTCCCTGTCGCTGTAGGACATGAAAGACTCCAAATATCTTCAGAAGGCAAAGAGCATAGAAAAAAGGCTTTATTGTTTAAATTCTTACTACCTTTTATAAGGTGTTCTGATACAGAGTTAACATGGTTGGTGAATAGAAATGACACCTCTCTAATGCTATTGGTTAAACTAGAGAAACAGCAAACACCAGCTGGACAAAGATGGTTTTGAGAAAGGATAGTTTACCAAGATTGTTTTGAGAAAAAGGTTTCTTGAGAAACTTTTCCTTGGGAAAATGTTAGCAGCTGCCAGCAGACCAAAAATCTCTCAGACCTACACTTCCCTTCTTCCCCCTGCTCTGTATGCTGAGCATGACACCATACTGTCTGGGATGGCCCTGGGGTCAGCTGTCCCAGCTGTGTCCTCCCCAACTCTTTGGGCACCCCCAGCCTCCTCACTGGTGGGGAGAAAAACAGAAAAGGCCTTGGCTCTGTACAAACACTGCTCAGAGGTAATGAAAACATCCCTGAGTTATCATCACTATTTCCAGGAGAAAACCAAAACAGGGTCCTATGCCAGCTACTAAGAAAACTATCTATCTCAGTTACAACCAGCATACCACCTAAAGTGATGACTACCACAATACAGCACTAAAAAAATGCCTGAATTTTCCTTTTAGAAGGAGAAAACTAAAGACCAAATGTTACAACCCACCTCTGAAGGCAGGCTAAATGAGGTTTATGCTTATAGACCCCCGAGGCAGTTTAGAGTGAAACAACAGTGAAAGATCAGTGTGTATGTATATGTATAAAAGTATACACATATAATTATTTATGTATATGTGTCTTAGTTATAAAGACAGGTGTCTGCCAAGGAAGACAGGAACCTCCCTTGGAATGGAGAGTATGACCCCTTCCCTCCGAATTATAACTTTGAAATGAAGGGGCTTTCCAGGCAAAGATAAGGGTAAAGGAATAGCAGTTCCTTACTAGCATGCATAACGAGGCAAACAAACAGCAGCAGCAGAACCCCAGCGCAGCTTCCCTGGGCTGCAGAGAGAAGGGCACTGTCCCCTTGGCTGCAGTTCCGGCCACGGCCGGCAGGGGCGCTGGCGGCCCCCGGCGGGCAGGGAGGGTGCGATGGTTCCCCCGCGGCTGCAGGGGGCGCTGTGGCGCGGGCTCGGTCATCTCCCCCACGTTAACGATGGCAGAGAAGCCCGGCAGGAGGGACGGAAAAGGGGCTCCTTTACAAACCTCCCGGGGCAGCCGATCCCAGTGCCCCAGCAGGAACCTTGGGAGCAGTGGCCGGAACGGCAGGAATGAGTTCACCAAGGGTAGCAAGCAAGAGGCAGCAGACACTCTGTTGCCCGATACCCAGAGTGAAACACAAACCAACAGAGTTGATTTATGTGGTGCTTTATTAGGGCCCGGGGACCTGAGGACTAGTGTCCCAAGTCAGGATCCCGAAGACCTTCATTTTACAATCAGCTTTTATATCCTTTACAACTGATTACTTCATTAGTGTACGTGCAAAATCCCACATCCCAAGTTACAATAGATACATATATCAAAATCAAATTACACTCCTTGAAGTCATAAATTTCACATGGTTGTCTGCTCCAAGACTATGGTTTAGCTCCTGTGGTCAAACTCCCACCACCAGATACCCATGGCTACGTTATACTTTAACTTAATCTCATGGAAACATCTAACAGTTTCTACCTGTTCTGTACTTAGCTAAGCCTTTTAAGTCTCAGGAACCTCAGTACATTCCCATGGCACATTCCCAGGATTCGGGCCTACTTCTAACAGGGCAATCTTCAAGCGTTAGCATGACTACTACTACTTCATTATTTAATTTCTTCCAACCCCCCTTTGGTAACAACTCGGCAGCTGGAGCTGTAACTGTGGGCCGTCTGTGCAGGCAGGGGGTGCGGGCTGCAGTGCAGCACAAACCCACAGCGGGGACTGGGCAGCAGCAGCCCGGCTCCCCAACAGGGCCGGGAGAGGCTCCTTGGAGGGAGAAGCGGCTCAGGGATCCCGGGGTTTCCCCCGAGGCACCGCAGCAGATGGTGAAAGTCCTTAGTTTGGTGAGGTGGGGTGTTAATAAGGTCCCAGTTCAGTGGCTGCTCTTAGGAGCAGAGCTGCGCTCAGGGTAGAAGAAAGAGAGAAGACAGAACCCCGCAGTGGTGGGGAGTTTTCCCCACAGTGACCGCAGCCTGTCTCCTCTATCAATGCCGAGAGAACAGAGCCAGCAGCTGCCCCAGCTCCTTTTTTCCCAGCCCAATTCTCTCAGTCTCTCTGAAGGACAAAACCCTCAGGTAAGAGTGCAGCCAGGTGCCCTCCTCCCCCGAGCTTGGCAACTTCTTTTGTTTCTCCTAAGTACCGGTCGTTCTGGTTTCTACACAACAAAATGGGAGAATATTCCAAAACAGAAAGAAAACAAAAGGAAAACCCCTAACTTCCAAGAATATGGCATGTTTATTTTAAAACTCTCTGGCTGCAGTGGAAAAGAGGTATGTAGCTATTTTGGTTATTATCTACAGTAATGTAACACTACAGAAATACAAAGATGTCATTTAAGAAAACATAAAAGGAAAAGAAAGAAAGGAGAAGAAAGGATAAGAGTAGATAGTGGAGAGTAAATGTATCACCACCCATGGATCCAGCAACAAGACTCGATTTAGATTTAGATATTCGGTGGTTAAAGTGATGGTTGCAATCCTGATACCTCAGGGGTGGGGGAAGCCCATGAAACACAGAGTTCAATGTTTTAGTACAAGTTCAGTTCACATGGGAACACCCAAATGCCTCCCCAGAAAGGAGGAGATTTACAGTCTGCTGCAACAGTGTTGGTCATGCACAATCATATTGTGGAAGGCCTCAGAAATGAGTCTGGGGCACCCTGAGGGTCTCTGATGGTTCTCACCAGCCTTCTCCCCCATCTGGATTAATATCCAGCTTGTTGCTAAACATGGTTGATTTGTTGTAGTCATCCTCCTGTGGCAGATGTGCATCCCCTCTGCACCTGAGCTTTTCTTATACAGATCAGAGGTTTAATCACCACATCCCCAAAAACTCTCCTTCCCTTTGGTTAGGAAGTGAAAGCCAGGCCTCAGCAAAGCACCTGCTGTTTTTGCAGATGTCCAGTTGCTTGAATCATTAACCTTTAAAATTCCAGTCTCTCATGCCAGACCAGGTCACGTCACTCCAAACACACACACATACAAAAAAGTATGTCACTCCTTCTTGATGGCTTCTACTTTTCAGAACAAAACCACTTGCAATACTTGGGACAAGACAGAGCAAAAACTTTCCATCACTCCTGAACTCACACAAGGCAGACACGCCAACCTTGAGAAACCCAGACATAACAGATACCCTCTTTAGAATTGCTTTGTCTGACAAACAAAAATCAAAAGCAAAACAACCATGGAGCACACAGGGCTGCAGTTTGAAGTGTCCTACTGCAGAACCTAGGCATTCATAAATTACACTGGAATCATGTAAACAAAATGAAAAATTAATCACAGCACACCTGACCATCTGATAATTCCTGTCTTTACCAGTGTAACTTTATTCACTTAGTCAACATGATGACCAGATTCACTAATAATTACTTTTGTTCTGTGTATCCATCAACACACAGAATATTTGAGAAGTGAACTGATCAAAACTCTATTGGTATTTCTTTAATTATAACAGCACTGGTGTTGACACATTTTTCAGAGAGAGAAATTGCTGTTCTCACTAGTGCAAGATGGTCTTTTGTATTTCTATACTGCAATGGTCACAAACAGCAAACGTAAGTCTAACATAGGTTTAAGGACAACCAAAGCCTTTTTAATTCTTTAATTCTTCTGGGGCTCTCACAAGGAGCTAATTCAACACTAAGCACCCATTCACGTTCCATCACCTTCGGGAAAAAAACCCCATCTGGTCAATTTACAGCTGGTATCCAAAGCAGACATCTTTGCACAGTGCCTTCATGCAAACAAGTGTCCTGTGTCCTCACTGGTGCACTGCTGCCCACAGCACACATCAGGGCACTGACTGAGAAACCAACCATCCCACTGTGCAATTGTACACCACAACGACACAAAGACTGCCACTTCAGAAGGCTGAAAAGGTGACTACTTTTATTTCCAGGAACGTTTCCCTTTTTATAGTATTCTACAGAGACCAATTCGATTGGTGACAAGAAGACAAACCCCTTCAATCACATTGGTCAGACCAGAGGGACATCAAGAGAAGTCCCTCCCAGAGAAAAAATGTAAGCATTCCTGCTGTTACCAAAACATGTCTCTTGTTTACAGAAAACTCCCTGGGAAAGGAATTTCAGAAACCAAAACATGTCAGCACAAACCAGGGCTACAATCCCACCACTCCTCAGCAGTAATCAGTCCCTGTGGGAATACAGCCAGGAAGCAAAGTACTGCTGAACTCACGACAGAAGCAGATGTGCTAGAGGACCACAAGCCCTGTGAAGTCAAGGCACGACCCTGAATGACCCTGAAGGAAGAAGAGACAAGGGCATGCTTGGTCTGCAAGACAGTACAGCCCTGCGCAAGTCTGCGCTAGCCCACAGCAAGCAATGTTACTAAGAAACACAGATGTGGTTGTTACTATTTAAGCAAATAGTTACTTTTAACTCATGCTTGAAACCAGCAGTGTATTCAATAAAATTGGCTTCATTGATGCAAACCATGGAGACCTCCTCTCTTCAATCAGTGGACAAGTCCCCTCCATGTGGTCACTTCATTCCCTCTGCAGCTCTATCCTCTGTTCTTATTATTACATTTAACCAAATGAATCAGCACACTGATTTCCATGGAATGAATTACATGTGTTCTTCCTTGCATTAAACGAAGAACATTGGTCAAATCCTATTATGAGGCTCTCTTCACCCAAAATAAAAAGTCAAGAGACCAGAAATAAAAGTCAACTCGACCAGCCAGAGTTTGGGAATGTATCAGAAAATTACAAACACACAATCTTTTCAGAGGATCACAAGCTTCCATCAAATTTCTATTAAAAGGTTCTCACATCCTGATGGATAAGAAAAAAGGTTACCAGTAGTGGTGCCTCACTTGTCCCTAGGGTCCCCAATTCCAGTTTGTTTAGGAGACAAACTTTTATGCAATTAATTTACATAGCAGAATTATAAGTCTATTTTTTTAGTTACTGTTTTCTTTCCTTTAAAATGCTTTATTGGATTTTGTTATCTTAAATCCAGAGTTAAACAAGCAGGAAAAAAAAATGAAGTATATTTTAAAAAGGAATCTAAAAAGTTGTTCATTATTGTGAGATACTGACTGAAAGACCTGTACAGCATCAACTCAGCCAGCTACATGATTAGCTTAGGGGACAGATGCATTAATGAAATAGTCACCATGCAGATGTTTCCCTCAAGCTCCTTACATACCAAACCTTTGGTAAAAGAAGCCTGCAGACAAAGAATTGGCAACACAACAGGTGATACCTAAAATATTTTGAGCTTAAAAACATTGTTGTGAAACCAAGAGAGGCCAATGTATAATAATAGGCCAACCTCTCTTTAACACCAGGCTGACAGGCTTCTGCAGCAACTCTTTGTTGTCAGCTGGAGTTGTTCTTTGCTGGTGGCTCCAAAGTCACACACACAAGGCCATTAAGATGATTAGTGGGATAGAACAACACTCCGACGAGGAAAGGCTGAGAGAAGTGGGATTGTTCAGCCTGAAGAAAAGAAGCTCCAAGATAACCTAATTGTGGCCTTCCAGAACCTGAAGGTAGCCTACAAAAGAGCTGGACAGGAACTTTGAGCAAGGGCCTGGAGAGACAGGACTAGGAGAAAGGGCTTCACACTGACAGAGGGCAGGGTTAGACTGGATATTTTGAGGTGGTGATGCCTCTATAAATACCCTGAGTTATAAGATACAAATATAACCTAAACAGTGACTTTTTATATATCTATATAACCTGATATCAATATAACCTGAATTATAGTTTTTTATACCTATATAACCTGATATAAATAACTTTCTATACAATGTAATGGCTTGTATATGGTTAACTAGTTGCTTAATGCTGAATAGACAAAAAAGAAAAAAAAAATCTCACCAGGTGGATAGCTTTAGAGAGATATAAGTATAGTAATAACGAGAAATTGGCAAATGTAAAGCCAATTAGCCACAAAATAAAGAATTTAGACCAGTTAGGACCAGACAGAGCCAGGATTACTGTAACTGCGCATGCTCCAAAGACAAAGTTGAAAAGTTCAGATGTGAGGAAGCCTTCAAAGACCACCAGTGACCCCCCGAATTGGGGAAGCACAAGCACAGTGCAAAAACACTATCTAATAACCATGAGATCATAGCATGTAAACTAGTTCCAGTGCATATACAATGTTACAGTAAAATAGTAACACTAAGCAATACTTACTGTATAAAAATATACCACAGCACTTGACAAGGGGGGGGTGAGTTAGGTGGAGATATCCCCCTCACCACCAGCACCATAATTAACAAACACCTGCTCTATAGACATCGCTATATGAGGATACATTTCCAGCCTATCTCCTGGGCATCAGTGGTAAGGCACTGGCACAGATTGCCCAGAGAAGCCATGGCTGCCCCATTCCCGAAAGTTTTCCTCATCAAGCTGGGCAGTGCTAGGAGTGACCTGGTCCAGTGGAAGGTGTCAGAACTACACGATTTTTAAAAGTCCTTTCCAATCCAAAGCTTTATGTGATTCCACAATTTCTACCCAGCGGAACAGAGCCTGGGTGCAGGGCAGGTTGAGGGCTCCTCACTACACCACCGTGTGCTGCCTGGTATAAATGCATATTATAAAGCTGGCTTTTTGCAAGGTGTGTGCTATATGATCAATAACATTGTGGTAAGGATATAAGTTTTTATTTCTGCTATTAGTCAAGAAAATTAGGCATGGTGGTAGTAGTTGATATAGTAATTGCTTAAACTGTCTGTTTGGTGGGGATAACATCCAGTGAACATGTAAAGAAGACCCTGCTATTGATACACCAACTATCAGCATCTGCCACCTGAAGAAAGTCTGGACCAAGGCCCGAGCTGGAGGTGATAATGAAGACACAGCCCAGAAACACACGTGCTCTAAAAAGGCAGACCCAAGGAGGGACCATGCAAAACAGTTCCTGGAATATGGAAACTAGTTTATGGAAAAATATGAATATTGAACAGATTGATACAATAGAAAGGGGATTTAAAGAATGTCTCTGATATAGCAGGGTGTGGACTTGGCTGAATGCCAAGTCACCCAGCCGGAAGTACTTTGCTTTTTTTCCCTATCTCCTAATTGTCTTATTTTCTATGAAACGTATTTCTTAAAATTTACATAGAAAGTGAACGTTGTTTTTCACATGCCCTACACAGGACCGAGCTGGACTCAGGCCTGTCCTCTGCCCCAAGGGAGGCCCAGGCTCCCTCACAGCCATTTTACACACCCCGCTCCTTCCCTTCCCCTCAACGCCCGACGGCCTCAGCCACGCGCAGGGCTCGGCGCATGCGCGCGCCGCCCGGCCAGCCAATAGGAGGCGGCGGCGCGGCGGCAGCGCCCCCCACTGTCAGCGGCCGAGCCGGGCGAAGCGAGCGCACCCCCCTGAGGGAGCGGCCCCGAGCGCCCCTCAGCCCCTCACAG